>CAXARG010000314.1:927500-937500 GCA_963971235.1 Cryptus armator
CACGCCCATTCTGGGGTTACGGGACATACGTTCGACAAGGAACCCGTAACCACCAGTATATTTGGACCCTATTAGTAGACTCGACCTCTGGAACCCGCGGAGGGTTTGTCCCTGAGAACAGCGCTCTCGTTGGGACACCATAGCGTACATAGTCTTTCAAGCCCTATCACCACGACAAGGTTGGGTCCGTAGATAGGGAGTAGATAGGGACAACTAATATGATGGCAACGGACCCGACAGCCCGCGCCAGTGCTCGATCCGAAGATCTCTCGCCCGTAAGAGCATACGCAACATTGGTCTGAAGGACCAATCTTCCCTACTTCCTAACACTTCAACCACTACCAGGAGAACTCGCGTGAGATGTTGAGTCGCGAGACTTGGAAAAACCCTGCTCTCACCGTAAACGGATCACTGAACAAGTTGGATCTACCCCTAGGGGAAACGACTCTCTTCGCCAGCGCCCAGCAACACCGAGGGTACAAGACCCTGGGCTGCCGTGCGCTGTTACCAGCGGGGGCCACGAGGAGGCGGAGTCGTCGGCTTTTTCGCCCGATCCCGTGCAGGTTCTCCGAGAAATACTCAGATACTTGTCAGGGGAAACTACTCCCTGGTCGGTGTTTTGACAAACTACACTTAGTGCAGTCCCTGCTCTGTCAAATACACTCCCAATAGAATTTTTCCTACCTATCAGCCACCCGAACGACAGGTTACCGCGAAGATTACGGGCCTGCCGCTCATCACCGAAGTTCCGACACTTCTCGGCTTGGATGACTATACGACTAAGGTTGTCTCGTAGAGACAGTTGTAAAATGAAAACATCCGCCGGCGAAGCAATGCCGGGGACGCGACCTGAAACTCACAAAAATAAGAAAAACCCAACTACTCGAGGAGTTCCGCAAGCTCCGCCTGCCCTTTGAGCCAAAGAGACTCCCTACAGAAAGCGCGGAAAATTGAAAAGGCCTCTGGAGATGCCACCGTGTGGTGCGCCACCTCCGGCCACTGCCTCTCACCGATGACCTCCCGCAGAGCGACTCTCTGCGGTTCGAAGTTTGGACACTCCAGAAGGAAGTGCTGCACGGTATCCAGCATACCACATTCACAATGCGAATCGTCTACGAGCCCCAATGTCTCGAGACGCGCCCTAAAGTTGCCGTGCCCGGAGAGGGCTTGTGTGCTATAGTGGTCCGGACGGAACCACTTAGCGTCTAATCTATCGCGAATATTCCTGAAGAATTCGTAGGTGATGCGGCCCTTTGGAGAAGAATCCCAAAGACTTTGCCACATCACGAGTCCCTGTTCCTTTATCCGCTTGACAGAGTCCTGACCCTGCAGTATATCTACGTCGTTTATCCTGGCGTCCAATCCTATCCTAATTTTATAAGTTTCCCTACGTTGTTCTAGGAGTATATCCAACGGAATTTCGCCGGCGATGACGCACAGCGAAGCCCACGACGTCGTACGATACGCCGCTGCGACTGCCAGAAGGGCAGTTCGCTGAGCCGAGAGAAGAACCCTAACATCGTGAACGTTGCAGAGATCCGACCATCCCGCAGCGGCATATGTCGCTATCGGGACAAAAACCCCACGATAAAAAGTCGAAAGCGCCTTAAAGCGCAAACCCCATCCCGAACCTGCCAGTCTACCTAATTTCTTAAAAAGCGACCCGACCTTGTCGCGCAAATAACTACAATGGGTCTTAACACCCATTTCCTTATCAAAGTGGACGCCAAGATACCTAACATTATCTTTAAATGGAATCGCGGTTTCGCCTATCCTAATGGTCGGATACCTACGTGCCAAGTCTGGCTTAGTTTCGCGCCTGCGTTGACGATCCGGGCGATCGCCTCCGCGCCTACCTACTGGTGGTCTACGAACCCACACTGTCTTGAGGAGGATAGCCTCCGTTTTTCGCGCGGAAAGTTCTAGCCTAGCCTTTTGGCTCCAAGCCACTATTCTGTCTACTACTCGCTGCCCCTCAATTTCTATCTCCCTTCGCGACTCGCCTTTAACGAGGACAAGAAGATCGTCCGCATAAGCGATGAAGCGATCTGGGAACTGTTGCTCGAAGTCCCTGAGCAATGAATCGAACATAAGGTTCCAACACGCCGGGCCAAGGACAGAACCTTGTGGACAACCCTTCGTAGCACGCTTGGACACCTTTTCATCCCCCCACGCTATTGTCACCCGACGGTCATTAAAGTAACTCTGAAGTACTTTGTAGACATTTGCCGGGCAACCCCTAATACGAAGACTCCTAAATACCATGGGCCACCAGACGTTGTCAAAGGCCCCGGCGATATCGAAGAGCAGGGCGACGGTGTAAGTCGCCGCTGAAGCGCGAACCATGTTGCGCAGCTCGACGATCGCATCCTCCGTGGACTTACCAGGCATGAAGCCAAACTGCCGATCGGAGATGCCGCCGTCATCCATCGTCTCGGAAAGACGCTTGCGGATGAGTTTCTCGAACAATTTACCTATAACGGAAAGAAGGCATATTGGCCTGTACGATTTCGGGTCCTTCTCGTCCTTATTCTCGCCCTTCAGGAGAACACGAAGGTTACCCTCCTTCCAAGCAGAGGGAAAGACGCCCCACAGAAGGCACCCGTTGAAGAGCCTAACCAGCTGACCGGGGATTGTCATTACAGACCTTTTCAGGACTTCGACTTCGATGAAGTCGGGCCCTGGAGCTTTACCATTTTTGAAGGTCCTACACGCCTTTTTCACCTCGAATTCGGTGAATACTTCGGCGTCTTCCGTGTCAGGCGGCGTCTGCGCCTTTTCGCGCTGCCGTCTGTGCCACGGGGTATCCTCCTCCTCCCGGTCATCAGGGACATGCGTGTCCAGAAGGCCGCTGGCGGTTTCTCGCATATCCATGGTGGAAGATCCGTCAAGCCGGATCGTGCTTAGCACTTTCTCAATTCGGAGTTTGTCCGCCTGGTGCTTATAGACGAAGCCCCAGGGCTCCGAATTGCCGTACGACGTGACGAATTTCCTCCAGCTGTCACGCTTTGCCTTCTTCACCTCACGGCTGTACTTTCGCAAAGAAGTGCGGTACTCTTGCAGTTTAACGAGGCGTTCGGGCTGCGCTCTTTCCCTCTGGTATGCACGCATGAGCCGGTATACTCTCTTCTTCATGTTGGTTAATTGGGCCGTCCACCACGGGTTGGACTTTCTAAAGCGGACTTTTCGTGGCATAGACTCGGTGCAGGCTTCTGTAAGAACGCCCGTAAGAGTCGCAGCCATAATTTCGACATCTTGCGCTGAATCAAGTGCAAGTCCCTCCAGCCTAGCCCGTGAAAGAGCAGTCAGGATTTCAGCGAAACGATCCCAATCGGCACGACGAGTGTTGAACCGTTCGAGACCGCATCCCTGATTTCCTACTGCGGCCTTTGGTACTTGCAGCCTGATGTCAATCGCCCTATGATCACTGGTTGACCAGCTCGGACGAACATTCCATTCCTTGACGAAGCAGGACATGGATGGAGTTCCCAAGGTGACGTCAATCCACGACTCACCTCTTGGGGTCCAGAACGTCGGCTGTTGCTCAGCGTCGTTGAAGATCTCCAGGCCGAAATCCTGGATGAGACGCTCGAGACGAGCTCCTCGCTCGTTCGTCTCCTGACGTCCCCACAGGGACGATCTAGCATTCGCATCTAACGAGATAAATACTCTCTTCCCCCTCAGCGCATGAAGCACCATCCCGAGGTGTCTGAGGTGCTCCTCGATATCGTCTCTGAACTGGAAATAGTGAGAGACGACGTAGAACGAGAAGCCGGGCGCCAGCACTTCCGCACAAACACAGTGCGCCGTGCTGAGCTGCGAGATGAAGACCATTTTGAAGGTCGGGTTGCAGACTGCTACGGAAGCCCAAGGCGCACCCCGGCGTACAGCTGCAACCTGAATTGACGATCCTAATCCGAAGAAGGTGTGCCTCTCGTCCGGCTTCTGGACATATGGTTCCTGCAACAGCAGGATGTCCAGTCGCTTTTGACGTATGAGGGAACGTACCTCACCCGTTACTGCTTCCGAACGCCTCATGTTCAGCTGCAGTATCCTAATTCCCGCGGTACTGAAGGGGAGGGCAATGTTATTGGGGGTGCAAGGGACCGCGTCGTTTATTGGGGGGGTCGCGTTCGCGGAACTATCCTGAATGATGCTACGTGTCTCTACCGCGTCGCGCCTATCGATGACTCTACGGACCTCGCGGGGTCCACAATTCGCGAATACCCGTGACTCTACCGCGTCGCACCTATCGATGACTATACGGACCTCGCGGGGTCCGCAACTCGCGAATCTACGTGACTCTACCGCGTTCAGGAGTCCCGAGGACTCGGAAACGACCCTATCACACCTATCCAACACAACATTGACGGCACGAAGACCGAGAACACTACGCTGACATCTGAGGCTCGAACAGCCAGCGCTACCCGTGGGCAAATGGGAGTGTGGTGCCGAAAGAAGAGGCTCAGGCTGAGAAGCCACCAACGTCCTCGCCGCGGATCGGGTGCGCGGCCTCGCGACGATGTCAGCAACTCCCTGCTCGCTGGGTACCACGTCTGGTTGCCTAAGCCCGGCCAGACGGGCACTGCCCCTTACAATCACACGGACACATTCACACAGTTTTTTAAGAAATACCATTTTTGTTCCCACGAGAAAGGTCGGAAATAAAAGTCACACAACGAGACAGAGCCGCCATATCCCGCCCGGGCGAATTAATACAGCTTCGGAGGCCGCCAACCGTCCTAACCGCTACGCTTAAGACAGGACCTACCCCTCCTGCCATGAGGCCCTCACCACGTAAATCAAGCTTGGCCTAGGGGAACCATGAATCGCGTCAGAGGGTTCGTCTGAAACTTAGTAAAATAAAATTAGTAGGAAACCTGAAACTTAACGAAAAATAAACGGATTAGTAGGGAAACCTGAAAAGAAAAAAGGGGATTAGTAAACCTCCCGGTTCCGTCGCCACCGAAGTCCGGAGACTTCGGTAACGCAGGGCCCGGATGAGGCTGATAAAGCAGTCCACGTCGTCTTTTCCAACCCCGTAGGGCGGGAGAAGCCGACAGAAGGACCGCTCTGTGGATACCTGAAACTTAAGAAAATAAAGATTAAAACTCCCCGGTTCCGTCGTCACCGAAACCCGAAGGCGTCGATAACGCAGGGCCCGGATGGAGTTAATAAAGCAGCCCGTCGTCGCCTTTTCCCACCCCGTAGGATGAGAGAAGTCGACGGGAGGGCCGCTGTGGGAAATGGGAGAAGGTAGGGAGGGGAAAGAGGTGTGATGCATGTAAAGGCGTTCCATGCATCACGTCCCTGGCACCCGGAGGTGCTGTGGACAAGCTTCGAGGGTGTGTGAGAAAGTGGCACGCGTCGAACCACGTCCACCGAAGGAATGAGGTGTTTCCGGGGAAACGAGTATCGGCTGCGTCTTCAGGGTTCGTCATTTGCACTGTGACCCGAAAGTGCATCCGAAAATGTCAGTACTATCGCAGATAAGTATCAGCACCTGGTGTCAGGCCGATTACTCACCGGATAACCCCACCCCGCGAGAAGACGCAAGAACGACACTTTTGCGCCCCCACTAGCCACACACCCGTGACGAAACCGCCGTGAACTAGTTCGTCGTCTCACCCCGAATTAACTTCGGAGTGGGAGTCACAGCGGGGACCACGAGAAGGTCATTGTTCACGACTTGACTTCCGAGAGGCTATGTTTATATCGCATCGGAAGCCCAAGTTGACTCGCAGCGCAGTGGAACCGCTTGGGCTTCGTCCTGTCGTCACGTTTTCAGGCGCTCGAGGACTGTGACCCAAGCGTTGTGAGCCCCAAAGGCTCGCGAAATCAACCCCCGCCAGTAGATAGGGACAGTGGGAATCTCGTTAATCCATTCATGCGCGTCACTAATTAGATGACGAGGCATTTGGCTATTTTTTTTTTTTTTTTTTTTTAAGGAGGAGGGGAAATGCTTTACGCACTGTAGCAATTGCTATGTGTGTGGGACTCCCCCGTTTCCGGGTATACCCACTAAAACCCCTCCTCTCTCCATTGTGCCTAAAACGTAGGCAGTACGTTGTTGATTCGTCCTGTAGATGTTATCCAACGCCGATGCGTTGCACTCTTCGTGGATTGGCGGTTGATGTTGCCCGATTGAACTTCCAGAAGCTTGACAGTCCTCCGATGAGAACTCGCGTGGAGATGATTTTAAGTTCCTTCTTCTTGATAATGCTTCCCTCGACGAGTGATTGAGCAGATGTTTTGCTCCAGACTCCGCGGTACGATAGAGTGACGGTGGTGAATGCGACTTCCTGTACTCCATATCTCTCTTTTATTATTTCCCTTAGGTGTTCGTATTTTGCCGTCTTTCCCTCATGCGCCTCTTCGAGGTTGACGTGTTCCCCCACCACTTGCGCATCGATTACTATTGCCTTCGTGTTCTTTATGGCAATTAGATCAGGCTTTCGGAGGCCCCTATCTGTTGTAAAACGGGGTTCCTCCTCAACGATGTCGTATACTTTTTCTAGACCTCGCTTGATGTATGATGCGACTGCATTATGTCGGTCAATACGTGTCTTATGGGTTCTGTAGCACTTTTGTAGGACATGATCTAGTGTCTCTACAGCTCTACAGCCAGCCCGGCACGTACGTTCTTTCATTCTGCCCCGCGCTGTTCTAGATCTTGTCGGCATCGCATTGATCCTGATTTTCGCAGCGTTAACGAAGTCTCTGCCCGATAGGAACCGCGTTCCTTCGACGATCCACTGGTGTTGTTGTGGCACATTTTGAGATTCTTTTAACGCTCTTCCGTCGATCGATTGGTGGAGCAGCGTGGCCCATCTTTTCTCCAGCTCCCTCGTTGTTGTTATTTCGCTCCTTCCTTCGCGAAGTCTCCTCCGTGCTCGCCCGATCTCCTGGACGAGATACGGGGACCTTAGTTGTTCGTCAGTTCGGTCCCCCTGTAAGCGCTTCCATCTTTGAAGCGGCATAAGCCACCTCATGGAAGGCAGAGACAGTCCGCCGTCCTTAACATTCGCGTGAAAGTATGCGTTCGGGGTATCGTGAGGTAAGTCGAGCCATTTTCTGACCGACGCGCGTACCATGGAATCGATTTTCTTTAATCGACTCAGCGTCGTATTCCCCAGGGTTAGCAGATGGTAGAGCCCGGGTAGGACCATCACCCGCAGAGCGAACATTCTCTGTTGGGGTTTGAGTGGTGCCTTTGTCAGCGTTTCCAATGCCGTTCTCAGTTGCTCGTTTTCATTACCTTTTGAGCGCCCTTCTGCTGTAAACGGTACGCCCAAGTATTTCCACTCGTCCTCCCTCTGTAGAGCTGGCATGACCTGTCCCGCGTTGGTAAATCGCGTTCGTCCGTCTACCACCGACTTTTTCACGTGCGGTACACTTCTAATGGCAACCGTAAACGATTTGCCAGTGTTGATCGCAAGACCACATTTCGCCAAGTACTGGGTGGCAATGTCGAGCACTATTTGGAGCCCGTGTGGCGTTGACGCGGTGAACACCAGGTCATCAGCGAATGCCAATGCATTATAGCGTTCACCGTCAATGTCAACTCCAACTTCCGGGGGGATTAGCCTCAGAAGCCCGTCCATTACCATGTTAAAGATAATGGGCGACAACGGGTCTCCTTGCTTGACTCCACATAAGGGTGTTATTGGGTCGGATTCCCATCCGCCGCACATGAGTCTTGTCGTGCTTCTCGCGTACGTGTCCATTATATAATCGACTAGAAACGGTGGAATTCTCTTTGTGGCCAGTGTATCCCTTATGGTGTTGTGGGTTACAGAATCGAATGCTTTGGCCACGTCGATCGAAGCCATATATAGTGGCTTGAAGTTTTGTCGGTGGTACCTGAGTATCATGTCTAGGTCGAATATACTTTCTGACGTGCCGTCCACCGGGAGAAACGCTCTTTGTCGTTTATCGAGATCGATAAACTTCGCTAGCCGATTCGCCAGGATCTTATGGTAAGTCCTGGTTAGAACCGAGGACACTGTTATCGGTCTGAAGTCTCCCGGTTCGGAGGCTCCATCCTTCTTTGGGATCAGCGTTGTTCTTGATTCCAACAAGTGCCTCGGTAGCTTTCCACAGAGGAGGAATAGGTTGACTATTCCTACCAGCACGTTCATTGGGACAGCTCTAAGCTGTCGTGCCGTCAACCCATCTGGTCCGGGTGATGTTGCCATCTCTGGGAACGCTTTCTTGATCTCGGCGGGCTCTATCGGTTTCCATAGAGCTTCGTCTGTTTGTCCCGGCACCGGATTAACCCCTGGTGACTGGACGCCCGCCTGTGTCATGATGGCCCGCCAGAACGGTACCATGACTGCCTCCTCTGGTGTTTGTGAGGCTGTTTTGTCTTTCAGCAAAACTCTTAGGCAGTTGCACGGGTTCTTTTTCCATGCACGCTGCGTTTTAGCGTATTCTGCACGGCGTGCTTGCCTCTTGGTTTGTGGTGGCTCCACTCTCCGGGTTGGGTTCGGTCGCATTCGTCTCTGGGGTGCAGGAAACACCGCCAGAAGATAGATCTCTAGTTCTTCCGTGATTCGTTCCAGCGGCCATGTTAGCACGTTTCTGTATATCTGATCTAGCATTTCTTTACGGAATTCAGGACCCCTGAGCGGGTCATGTTTCGCGATTTCGTCTATTACCGCCGCCCTTAAGCTATCAATTTTCTGCAGCTGGTGATCGCCGTCAGTCACATCCTGTGTTGGAATTGGCCGCGGATCGGCTGTCGTCTCCGCTTCGAGTTCCGCGATGTATTCGCGTACTTGGTTTTTATGTCTTGGGGATCGCCTTTGTCCCTTGATAGCTTCGAGCGTTCTATTCGGAAAATGCGGTGCCAGCGCTTGGTTAATAAACCTTGCGCCTTCCCGCGTGAGTCGGGCCTCTTGCCGGGCAAGCAGGCTCGACTCCTCGGCGTTCCATTGCGCACTTCTCACCGTCAACTCCTGTACCTGTCTCTCATCGTGCCAGTTCTTATGGGCTCTCTGTTCGTGAACTCCTCTTCCTCTCACCGTTGTGAAAGTTCTATCGCATCCTGGCATTCTACAATCGAACGTTCCAGGAACGTTATTTGTCGGGCCGGTTGGACCTGAGGGTCCTCCAGCGTTATTATTGTTTCCATCCGAGGCTAGGTTTCTATTGTTAGGGCCGACAATGTTACGGTTGAGGAGGGCTGGCAACCCCCCAGAACCGGTTTTTCGCAGAGGCATTTCTTGGTTTCCCATCTTCTGGAGGCCAGAAGACGGTACTCGTGGCGGGAACCACGAAAAGGCGAATACTTGCTAACTATGATCCCAATTAAGAGAGTCATAGTTACTCCCGCCGTTTACCCGCGCTTGCTTGAATTTCTTCACGTTGACATTCAGAGCACTGGGCAGAAATCACATTGCGTCAACACCCGCGAGGGCCATCGCAATGCTTTGTTTTAATTAGACAGTCGGATTCCCCTAGTCCGTGCCAGTTCTGAGCTGAGCGTTGAATGGCGGCCGAAGAGGACGACCAAGACGGCGCGAACCGCCAAGGAAGCCTCGCAGCAAGGAAGATCCGCGGGAGGCCAAGGCACGGGACCGAGCTCGGATCTGCAACGAAAATCTCCGTGAAGAGAAAATCGCTGTTCACCTCGCCCAGGCCCGGCACGTTAGCCAAACCCGCTTCCCTAACAAGCCCGACGCGCCCCGCTCCTCAGAGCCAATCCTTATTCCGAAGTTACGGATCCAATTTGCCGACTTCCCTTACCTACATTAGTCTATCGACTAGAGGCTCTTTACCTTGGAGACCTGCTGCGGATATGGGTACGAACCGGCGCGACAACTCCACGTGGCCCTCTCCTGGATTTTCAAGGTCCGAGGGGAAGATCCGGACACCGCCGCAACTGCGGTGCTCTTCGCGTTCCAAACCCTATCTCCCTGCTAGAGGTTTCCAGGGAACTCGAACGCTTATACAGAAAAGAAAACTCTTCCCGGATCTCCCGACGGCGTCTCCAGGT
>CAXARG010000314.1:945000-950000 GCA_963971235.1 Cryptus armator
TCGAATATTTTCAAAGTTTTTCGCGTGTGGCCCGATCGGATGATGGGAAACATAAAATTTTACAAGTTTCTCGCGTGTGGCCCGATCGGACGATGAATTTCGAATATTTTCAAAGTTTCTCGCGTGTGGCCCGATCGGACGGTGAATTTCGATTATTTTCAAAGTTTTTCGCGTGTGGCCCGATCGGATGATGGGAAACATAAAATTTTACAAGTTTCTCGCGTATGGCCCGATCGGACGATGAATTTCGAATATTTTCAAAGTTTTTCGCGTGTGGCCCGATCGGATGATGGGAAACATAAAATTTTACAAGTTTCTCGCGTGTGGCCCGATCGGACGCTGAATTTCGAATATTTTCAAAGTTTCTCGCGTGTGGCCCGATCGGACGATGAATTTCGAATATTTTCAAAGTTTTTCGCGTGTGGCCCGATCGGATGATGGGAAACATAAAATTTTTCAAGTTTCTCGCGTATGGCCCGATCGGACGATGAATTTCGAATATTTTCAAAGTTTTTCGCGTGTGGCCCGATCGGATGATGGGAAACATAAAATTTTTCAAGTTTCTCGCGTATGGCCCGATCGGACGATGAATTTCGAATATTTTCAAAGTTTTTCGCGTGTGGCCCGATCGGATGATGGGAAACATAAAATTTTACAAGTTTCTCGCGTGTGGCCCGATCGGACGATGAATTTCGAATATTTTCAAAGTTTCTCGCGTGTGGCCCGATCGGACGGTGAATTTCGATTATTTTCAAAGTTTTTCGCGTGTGGCCCGATCGGATGATGGGAAACATAAAATTTTACAAGTTTCTCGCGTATGGCCCGATCGGACGATGAATTTCGAATATTTTCAAAGTTTTTCGCGTGTGGCCCGATCGGATGATGGGAAACATAAAATTTTACAAGTTTCTCGCGTGTGGCCCGATCGGACGCTGAATTTCGAATATTTTCAAAGTTTCTCGCGTGTGGCCCGATCGGACGATGAATTTCGAATATTTTCAAAGTTTTTCGCGTCTGGCCCGATCGGATGATGGGAAACATAAAATTTTTCAAGTTTCTCGCGTATGGCCCGATCGGACGATGAATTTCGAATATTTTCAAAGTTTTTCGCGTGTGGCCCGATCGGATGATGGGAAACATAAAATTTTTCAAGTTTCTCGCGTATGGCCCGATCGGACGATGAATTTCGAATATTTTCAAAGTTTTGCGCGTGTGGCCCGATCGGATGATGGGAAACATAAAATTTTACAAGTTTCTCGCGTGTGGCCCGATCGGACGATGAATTTCGAATATTTTCAAAGTTTCTCGCGTGTGGCCCGATCGGACGGTGAATTTCGATTATTTTCAAAGTTTTTCGCGTGTGGCCCGATCGGATGATGGGAAACATAAAATTTTACAAGTTTCTCGCGTGTGGCCCGATCGGACGCTGAATTTCGAATATTTTCAAAGTTTCTCGCGTGTGGCCCGATCGGACGATGAATTTCGAATTTTTTCAAAGTTTTTCGCGTGTGGCCCGATCGACGGATGGGAAACATAAAATTTTACAAGTTTCTCGCGTGTGGCCCGATCGGACGATGAATTTCGAATTTTTTCAAAGTTTCTCGCGTGTGGCCCGATCGGACGATGAATTTCGAATATTTTCAAAGTTTTTCGCGTGTGGCCCGATCGGATGATGGGAAACATAAAATTTTACAAGTTTCTCGCGTGTGGCCCGATCGGACGATGAATTTCGAATATTTTCAAAGTTTCTCGCGTGTGGCCCGATCGGACGGTGAATTTCGATTATTTTCAAAGTTTTTCGCGTGTGGCCCGATCGGATGATGGGAAACATAAAATTTTACAAGTTTCTCGCGTGTGGCCCGATCGGACGCTGAATTTCGAATATTTTCAAAGTTTCTCGCGTGTGGCCCGATCGGACGATGAATTTCGAATTTTTTCAAAGTTTTTCGCGTGTGGCCCGATCGACGGATGGGAAACATAAAATTTTACAAGTTTCTCGCGTGTGGCCCGATCGGACGATGAATTTCGAATTTTTTCAAAGTTTCTCGCGTGTGGCCCGATCGGACGATGAATTTCGAATATTTTCAAAGTTTCTCGTGTGTGGCCCGATCGACGGATGGGAAACATAAAATTTTACAAGTTTCTCGCGTGTGGCCCGATCGGACGATGAATTTCGAATATTTTCAAAGTTTTTCGCGTGTGGCCCGATCGGATGATGGGAAACATAAAATTTTTCAAGTTTCTCGCGTATGGCCCGATCGGACGATGAATTTCGAATATTTTCAAAGTTTTTCGCGTGTGGCCCGATCGGATGATGGGAAAAATAAAATTTTACAAGTTTCTCGCGTGTGGCCCGATCGGACGATGAATTTCGAATATTTTCAAAGTTTCTCGCGTGTGGCCCGATCGGACGATGAATTTCGATTATTTTCAAAGTTTTTCGCGTGTGGCCCAATCGGATGATGGGAAACATAAAATTTTACAAGTTTCTCGCGTATGGCCCGATCGGACGATGAATTTCGAATATTTTCAACGTTTTTCGCGTGTGGCCCGATCGGATGATGGGAAACATAAAATTTTACAAGTTTCTCGCGTGTGGCCCGATCGGACGATGAATTTCGAATATTTTCAAAGTTTCTCGCGTGTGGCCCGATCGGACGGTGAATTTCGATTATTTTCAAAGTTTTTCGCGTGTGGCCCGATCGGATGATGGGAAACATAAAATTTTACAAGTTTCTCGCGTGTGGCCCGATCGGACGATGAATTTCGAATTTTTTCAAAGTTTTTCGCGTGTGGCCCGATCGGCCGATGGGAAACATAAAATTTTACAAGTTTCTCGCGTGTGGCCCGATCGACGGATGGGAAACATAAAATTTTACAAGTTTCTCGCGTGTGGCCCGATCGACGGATGGGAAACATAAAATTTTACAAGTTTCTCGCGTGTGGCCCGATCGGACGATGAATTTCGAATATTTTCAAAGTTTTTCGCGTGTGGCCCGATCGGATGATGGGAAACATAAAATTTTTCAAGTTTCTCGCGTGTGGCCCGATCGGACGATGAATTTCGAATATTTTCAAAGTTTCTCGCGCGTGGCCCGATCGGTCGAAGAATTTCGAATTTTTTCAAAGTTTTTCGCGTGTGGCCCGATCGACGGATGGGAAACATAAAATTTTTCAAGTTTCTCGCGTATGGCCCGATCGGACGATCAATTTCGAATTTTTTCAAAGTTTCTCGCGTGTGGCCCGATCGACGGATGGGAAACATAAAATTTTACAAGTTTCTCGCGTGTGGCCCGATCGGACGATGAATTTCGAATATTTTCAAAGTTTTTCGCGTGTGGCCCGATCGGATGATGGGAAACATAAAATTTTACAAGTTTCTCGCGCGTGGCCCGATCGGACGATGAATTTCGAATATTTTCAAAGTTTCTCGCGTGTGGCCCGATCGGACGATGAATTTCGAATATTTTCAAAGTTTTTCGCGTGTGGCCCGATCGGACGATGAATTTCGAATATTTTCAAAGTTTTTCGCGTGTGGCCCGATCGGATGATGGGAAACATAAAATTTTACAAGTTTCTCGCGCGTGGCCCGATCGGACGATGAATTTCGAATTTTTTCAAAGTTTCTCGCGTGTGGCCCGATCGACGGATGGGAAACATAAAATTTTACAAGTTTCTCGCGTGTGGCCCGATCGGACGATGAATTTCGAATATTTTCAAAGTTTTTCGCGTGTGGCCCGATCGGATGATGGGAAACATAAAATTTTACAAGTTTCTCGCGCGTGGCCCGATCGGACGATGAATTTCGAATATTTTCAAAGTTTTTCGCGTGTGGCCCGATCGGACGATGAATTTCGAATATTTTCAAAGTTTTTCGCGTGTGGCCCGATCGGACGATGAATTTCGAATATTTTCAAAGTTTTTCGCGTGTGGCCCGATCGACGGATGGGAAACATAAAATTTTACAAGTTTCTCGCGTGTGGCCCGATCGGACGATGAATTTCGAATATTTTCAAAGTTTTTCGCGTGTGGCCCGATCGGACGATGAATTTCGAATATTTTCAAAGTTTTTCGCGTGTGGCCCGATCGGATGATGGGAAACATAAAATTTTTCAAGTTTCTCGCGTATGGCCCGATCGGACGATCAATTTCGAATTTTTTCAAAGTTTCTCGCGTGTGGCCCGATCGACGGATGGGAAACATAAAATTTTACAAGTTTCTCGCGTGTGGCCCGATCGGATGATGGGAAACATAAAATTTTACAAGTTTCTCGCGCGTGGCCCGATCGGACGATGAATTTCGAATATTTTCAAAGTTTTTCGCGTGTGGCCCGATCGGATGATGGGAAACATAAAATTTTACAAGTTTCTCGCGTATGGCCCGATCGGACGAATAAGTTTGAATTTTTTCAAAGTTTCACGCTTGCGGCCCGATCGGACGATGGAAAACATACAATTTTCAAGTTTCTCTCTTATGGACCGATCGGACGAAAAATTTTGAATTTTTTCATAATTTCTCGCGTGTGGCCCGATCGACGAATGGGAAACATAAAATTTACACGTTTCTCGCGTATTGGACCGATCGGACGAGAAACTTGAAATATTTTCAAAGTTTCTCGCGTATGGACCGATCGGACGAAAAACTTGATATATTTTCAAAGTTTCTCGCCTATCGCCCAATCAAACGAATAATTTCGAATATTTTTATTATTCCTCGCGCGTGAGCCCGATCGGACAAAGAATTTCGAATATTTTCAGAGTTTTTCGCATGTGGGCAGATCGGATGACGGGAAACATTAAACTTTACATGTTTATCCCGCATGGACCGATCGGCCGATGAATTTCGAAAATTTTAGATATTTCTCGCGCAGTTCAATACTTTCCTGCGTAACTTTAAAAGCATTGAAAATTCTTTGACCGATCGGTCCATGTGCGAGAAACTCGTAAAATGTACGTATCCCATCATCCGATCTGGCCATACGCGAGAAACTTTATAAACAG
>CAXARG010000314.1:957500-961236 GCA_963971235.1 Cryptus armator
TCCTCCGCTTAGTAATATGCTTAAATTCAGCGGGTAGTCTCGCCTGCTCTGAGGTCGTCGATTGTATTGCGCGAGATATATAATACGACTTTTGTACGAGTAGCAACGGATGAGAGCCATAGAGTGAAGCGCTTTTTTATATACATCTTTCGATATATAATTTATAGTCACAAGCGACGTGATTTATTCCATGTGATGCGCTCCAATGTTATCGCGAATGGTTTCGCGGTCCTATATCGGTCCTTCAAACTACAAGTAGCCTCCGGGACTCGATCGACCGGCCATAACGCAGATGGTCTGGAGCGCGTGCACACAACACGCGCGAGACTCACACTTACTCTGGCTCTTGATGACTTTCCGTCAACGTAACTCGATCGTATTTCTCGCATTGAGACGCGATGAAAAATAAATTTCGCACCGCTCTCGGCGCAATTTATCAAGCGTACCCGCGCGCGCTCACCACGAACACGAAGTTGTAAAGCCGTTGAAAACTCGGACACGAGAGACAAACGAGAATATGTGAGAAAGAGAGAACATGACAGAAAAACGACAGAGCGGTAGTATATATAACACGCCTCCAAAGTAATCTCAAACGTCGTCGCTCGTTAAAAATGAAAAAAACAACGGTAGACACTGTTTTGCGTGACGCTACACCGTGGCGCGCATCGATCGACAAAATGTGAAGACGTTATTTTTATAATAAGAGCGAGAGTCGAGAGCTTAGCTTCTTCTTCGACGTGAACACTACTACGCTAACTCGCGTCGAGTCTGACTTGCATCTCTCCATATGTATCTCACACTTCTTGAAGTGTACAACTCTGTGTGCGCCAAGAAATCGGCACAACGACACGTAACGTGTGTTTGAGCGCGCGCGCGAGGCTTTTGGGCCGACAATTTATTTCAAACGACGCCGACATATGCGCATACGAAATGCACAAGCGTCGACGAGCGTTCAACACTTTTCGCTCGCAATGAGCAGTTTATTGTACGTAAACGACCCTCAGCCAGGCGTGGTCCGGGAATTGCATCCGTGGACCGCAATGTGCGTTCGAAATGTCGATGTTCATGTGTCCTGCAGTTCACAAGTTGACGCGCAATTAGCTGCGTTCTTCATCGACCCACGAGCCAAGTGATCCACCGTTCAGGGTAATCATATGGTATTTTTGTATTTTCAATAAACATAACAAACTCGACGGAGACGATAGCCCGCTAGCGCGGTCCTCGTCGTCGCGACAAGATGTTTCGCGCGACCGCTGTTTGGGCGCGTCGCGCGAGCCGTCGGTCGATCCACGAGTGTTGAGAAAATATAACTTTTACATTATTTCTCTCTTCCCTCTGTGGGCAACGCAACGACAACGAAGCTATCGAGCAAAAAAAACAATCGATTGAAGGAGTATAAAACAAAAACGAGAGAGAGACACCGTGAGGCGCGCTCTCTCTCTCTGTCGTTATATACTCGACTTCGATGCGATTTCAATCGATTGAAGGAGTACCGGGCGGCGATGAATCGCGCGCGGACTCGACTTCGATGCGATCAAGCATTTGCGTTTCGGGTGAAATTTCATTGAAAACCCTCGAACCAGAGAGAGCCATATGATGAGACATACGCTCTACTCGGCGGTCCTCCACTCGACAGAGTTCAGGTTACCACGAAAAAATGCTACTCGACAAGCTTCGGAATATCCAAACGACCAAAGGCCGCGAGAAATGGATATTCTCGTTCGATAATATATCTAACTCGTTAACAGGCGAGAGACTGCTTTTACGCGCAGAGTTCTTTTGCGAGTGAATGCGCGCGAGGAGCTGCGACTAATAAAATCGCGCGTTTAAAATCAAGCTCCGCTTACGGCCTTCACTCGAACTCGCACAAAGCGCTCAAGTTGAAAACGATTGTATATATTGTATTTTATGGACGTTCGAGTTCGATGCGTCAACATCATTTTATGTTTTTTATAAATACGCACACTTTTTTTTCGCTGCTTTTACAAGATAGCGTTGTGATACGTTAATGATCCTTCCGCAGGTTCACCTACGGAAACCTTGTTACGACTTTTACTTCCTCTAAATGATCAAGTTTGGTCATCTTCCCAGCAACATCGGCAATGCCGTAACATTGCCGCGCACCAGTCCGAAGACCTCACTAAATCATTCAATCGGTAGTAGCGACGGGCGGTGTGTACAAAGGGCAGGGACGTAATCAACGCGAGCTTATGACTCGCGCTTACTGGGAATTCCTCGTTCATGGGGAATAATTGCAAGCCCCAATCCCTAGCACGAAGGAGGTTCAGCGGGTTACCCGGGCCTTTCGGACAGGGAAGACACGCTGATTCCTTCAGTGTAGCGCGCGTGCGGCCCAGAACATCTAAGGGCATCACAGACCTGTTATTGCTCAATCTCGTGCGGCTAGAAGCCGCCTGTCCCTCTAAGAAGATTTGTTTGTACGTCGGTAGTAAAAACCGCCCGACCAGAAGCCGGGGGCCTTCGAGATACCAGAAAGTACGCCTATTTAGCAGGCTAGAGTCTCGTTCGTTATCGGAATTAACCAGACAAATCGCTCCACCAACTAAGAACGGCCATGCACCACCACCCACCGAATCAAGAAAGAGCTATCAATCTGTCAATCCTTCCGGTGTCCGGGCCTGGTGAGGTTTCCCGTGTTGAGTCAAATTAAGCCGCAGGCTCCACTCCTGGTGGTGCCCTTCCGTCAATTCCTTTAAGTTTCAGCTTTGCAACCATACTTCCCCCGGAACCCAAAAGCTTTGGTTTCCCGGAAGCTGCCCGCCGAGTCATCGGAGGAACTTCGGCGGATCGCTAGCTGGCATCGTTTATGGTTAGAACTAGGGCGGTATCTGATCGCCTTCGAACCTCTAACTTTCGTTCTTGATTAATGAAAACATTTTTGGCAAATGCTTTCGCTTCTGTCCGTCTTGCGACGATCCAAGAATTTCACCTCTAACGTCGCAATACGAATGCCCCCATCTGTCCCTATTAATCATTACCTCGGGGTTCCGAAAACCAACAAAATAGAACCTAGTATATACTAGTATACCTAGTATAGTCCCAGTCCTGGCCTACGTAATTCCTCAATAAAACACCAGAAAAACGTTCAAACACATAAATTAACTGTGCATGGTAGCATTAGCCCAATTTTTATATGAAGAACCATTCAGCCTATGTAATAGATGCCATAGTATAGGCCCAGTCCTGGCCTACGTAATTCCTCAATAAAATATCAGAAAAACGTTCAAACAAATAAATTGACTGTGCATGGTAGCATTTGCCCATTTTTTAAATAAAGACCCATTCAGCCTATGTAATAGATGCCATAGTATAGGCCGAGTCCTCGCCTACGTAATTCCTCAATAAAATACCAGAAAAACGTTCAAACAAATAAATTAACTGTGTATGGTATCATTTGCCCAATTTTTTAATAAAGACCCATTCAGCCTGTGTAATACATGCCATAGTATAGGCCCAGTCCTGGCCTACGTAATTCCTCAATAAAACACCAGAAAAACGTTCAAACACATAAATTAACTGTGCATGGTAGCATTAGCCCAATTTTTAAATAAAGACCCATTCAGCCTATGCAATAGATGCCATAGTATAGGCCCAGTGCTGGCCTACCTAATTCCTCAATAAAATACCAGAAAAACGTTCAAACAAATAAATTAACTGTGCATGGTAGCATTAGCCCAATTTTTAAATAAAGACCCATTCAGCCTATGTAATAGAT
>CAXARG010000315.1:0-90000 GCA_963971235.1 Cryptus armator
CCATGCCATTCCATGCCATTCAATGCCATTCAATGCCATTCCATGCCGTGCCATGCCGTGCCATGCCGGTGCCATGCCGTGCCATGCCGGTGCCATGCCGTGCCATGCCGGTGCCATGCCGTGCCATGCCGTGCCATGCCGGTGCCATGCCGTGCCATGCCGGTGCCATGCCGTGCCATGCCGGTGCCATGCCGTGCCATGCCGGTGCCATGCCGTGCCATGCCGGTGCCATGCCGTGCCATGCCGGTGCCATGCCGTGCCATGCCGGTGCCATGCCGTGCCATGCCGGTGCCATGCCGTGCCATGCCGGTGCCATGCCGTGCCATGCCGTGCCATGCCGTGCCATGCCGGTGCCATGCCGTGCCATGCCGGTGCCATGCCGGTGCCATGCCGGTGCCATGCCATTCCATGCCATTCCATGCCATTCCATGCCATTCCATGCCATTCCATGCCATTCCATGCCATGCCCGTGCCATGCCGTGCCATGCCGGTGCCATGCCGTGCCATGCCGTGCCATGCCGTGCCATGCCGGTGCCATGCCGTGCCATGCCGGTGCCATGCCGTGCCATGCCGGTGCCATGCCGTGCCATGCCGGTGCCATGCCGTGCCATGCCGGTGCCATGCCGTGCCATGCCGTGCCATGCCGTGCCATGCCGTGCCATGCCGTGCCATGCCGGTGCCATGCCGGTGCCATGCCGGTGCCATGCCGGTGCCATGCCGGTGCCATGCCGGTGCCATGCCGGTGCCATGCCGGTGTCATGCCATTCCATGCCATTCCATGCCATTCCATGCCATTCCATGCCATTCCATGCCATTCCATGCCATTCCATGCCATTCCATGCCATTCCATGCCATTCCATGCCATTCCGTGCCATGCCGTGCCATGCCGTTCCATGCCATTCCATGCCATTCCATGCCGGTGCCATGCCATTCCATGCCGGTGCCATGCCATTCCATGCCATTCCATGCCATTCCATGCTATTCCATGCCATTCCATGCCATTCCATGCCATTCCATGCTATTCCATGCCATTCCATGCCATTCCATGCCATTCCATGCCATTCCATGCCATTCCATGCCATTCCATGCCATTCCATGCCATTCCATGCCATTCCATGCCATTCAATGCCGTGCCATGCCGTGCCATGCCGTGCCATTCCGTGCCATGCCGGTGCCATGCCGTGCCATGCCGGTGCCATGCCGGTGCCATGCCGTGCCATGCCGGTGCCATGCCGTGCCATGCCGGTGCCATGCCGTGCCATGCCGGTGCCATGCCGGTGCCATGCCATTCCATGCCATGCCATGCCATTCCATGCCGGTGCCATGCCATTCCATGCCATTCCATGCCATTCCATGCCATTCCATGCCATTCCATGCCATTCCATGCCATTCCATGCCATTACATGCCATTCCATGCCATTCCATGCCATTCCATGCCATTCCATGCCATTCCATGCCATTCCATGCCATTCCATGCCATTCCATGCCATTCCATGCCATTCCATGCCATTCCATGCCATTCCATGCCATTCCATGCCATTCCATGCCATTCCATGCCATTCCATGCCATTCCATGCCATTCCATGCCATTCCATGACATTCAATGCCATTCAATGCCATTCCATGCCGTGCCATGCCGTGCCATGCCGGTGCCATGACGTGCCATGCCGGTGCCATGCCGTGCCATGCCGGTGCCATGCCGTGCCATGCCGGTGCCATGCCGTGCCATGCCGGTGCCATGCCGGTGCCATGCCATTCCATGCCATGCCATGCCATTCCATGCCGGTGCCATGCCATTCCATGCCATTCCATGCCATTCCATGCCATTCCATGCCATTCCATGCCATTCCATGCCATTACATGCCATTCCATGCCATTCCATGCCATTCCATGCCATTCCATGCCATTCCATGCCATTCCATGCCATTCCATGCCATTCCATGCCATTCCATGCCATTCCATGCCATTCCATGCCATTCCATGCCATTCCATGCCATTCCATGCCATTCCATGCCATTCCATGCCATTCCATGCCATTCCATGCCGTGCCATGCCATTCCATGCCGTGCCATGCCGTGCCATGCCGTGCCATGCCGGTGCCATGCCGGTGCCATGCCGTGCCATGCCGGTGCCATGCCGTGCCATGCCGGTGCCATGCCGTGCCATGCCGGTGCCATGCCGTGCCATGCCGGTGCCATGCCGTGCCATGCCGGTGCCATGCCGTGCCATGCCGGTGCCATGCCGTGCCATGCCGGTGCCATGCCGGTGCCATGCCGGTGCCATGCCGGTGCCATGCCGTGCCATGCCGGTGCCATGCCGTGCCATGCCGGTGCCATGCCGTGCCATGCCGGTGCCATGCCGTGCCATGCCGGTGCCATGCCGTGCCATGCCGGTGCCATGCCGTGCCATGCCGGTGCCATGCCGTGCCATGCCGGTGCCATGCCGTGCCATGCCGGTGCCATGCCGTGCCATGCCGGTGCCATGCCGTGCCATGCCGGTGCCATGCCGTGCCATGCCGGTGCCATGCCGTGCCATGCCGGTGCCATGCCGTGCCATGCCGGTGCCATGCCGTGCCATGCCGGTGCCATGCCGTGCCATGCCGGTGCCATGCCGTGCCATGCCGGTGCCATGCCGTGCCATGCCGGTGCCATGCCGTGCCATGCCGGTGCCATGCCGTGCCATGCCGGTGCCATGCCGTGCCATGCCGGTGCCATGCCGTGCCATGCCGGTGCCATGCCGTGCCATGCCGTGCCATGCCGTGCCATGCCGTGCCATGCCGTGCCATGCCGTGCCATGCCGTGCCATGCCGTGCCATGCCGTGCCATGCCGGTGCCATGCCGGTGCCATGCCGGTGCCATGCCGTGCCATGCCGGTGCCATGCCGGTGCCATGCCGGTGCCATGCCGGTGCCATGCCGGTGCCATGCCGGTGCCATGCCGGTGCCATGCCATTCCATGCCATTCCATGCCATTCCATGCCATTCCATGCCATTCCATGCCATTCCATGCCATTCCATGCCATTCCATGCCATTCCATGCCATTCCATGCCATTCCATGCCATTCCATGCCATTCCATGCCATTCCATGCCATTCCATGCCATTCCATGCCATTCCATGCCATTCCATGCCATTCCATGCCATTCCATGCCGTGCCATGCCGTGCCATGCCGGTGCCATGCCGTGCCATGCCGGTGCCATGCCGTGCCATGCCGTGCCATGCCGTGCCATGCCGGTGCCATGCCGGTGCCATGCCGGTGCCATGCCGTGCCATGCCGGTGCCATGCCGGTGCCATGCCGGTGCCATGCCGGTGCCATGCCGGTGCCATGCCGGTGCCATGCCGGTGCCATGCCGGTGCCATGCCATTCCATGCCATTCCATGCCATTCCATGCCATTCCATGCCATTCCATGCCATTCCATGCCATTCCATGCCATTCCATGCCATTCCATGCCATTCCATGCCATTCCATGCCATTCCATGCCATTCCATGCCATTCAATGCCGTGCCATGCCGTGCCATGCCGTGCCATGCCGGTGCCATGCCATTCCATGCCATTCCATGCCATTCCATGCCGGTGCCATGCCATTCCATGCCATTCCATGCCATTCCATGCCATTCCATGCCATTCCATGCCATTCCATGCCATTCCATGCCATTCCATGCCATTCCATGCCATTCCATGCCATTCCATGCCATTCCATGCCATTCCATGCCATTCCATGCCATTCCATGCCGTGCCATGCCGGTGCCATGCCGTGCCATGCCGGTGCCATGCCGTGCCATGCCGGTGCCATGCCGTGCCATGCCGTGCCATGCCGGTGCCATGCCGTGCCATGCCGGTGCCATGCCGGTGCCATGCCGTGCCATGCCGGTGCCATGCCGTGCCATGCCGGTGCCATGCCGTGCCATGCCGGTGCCATGCCGGTGCCATGCCGGTGCCATGCCGGTGCCATGCCGGTGCCATGCCATTCCATGCCATTCCATGCCATTCCATGCCATTCCATGCCATTCCATGCCATTCCATGCCATTCCATGCCATTCCATGCCATTCCATGCCATTCCATGCCATTCCATGCCATTCCATGCCATTCCATGCCATTCCATGCCATTCCATGCCATTCCATGCCATTCCATGCCATTCCATGCCATTCCATGCCATTCCATGCCATTCCATGCCATTCCATGCCATTCCATGCCATTCCATGCCATTCCATGCCATTCCGTGCCATGCCGGCGCCATGCCGGTGCCATGCCGTGCCATGCCGGTGCCATGCCGGTGCCATGCCGTGCCATGCCGGTGCCATGCCGTGCCATGCCGGTGCCATGCCGTGCCATGCCGGTGCCATGCCGGTGCCATGCCGGTGCCATGCCGGTGCCATGCCGGTGCCATGCCATTCCATGCCATTCCATGCCATTCCATGCCATTCCATGCCATTCCATGCCATTCCATGCCATTCCATGCCATTCCATGCCATTCCATGCCATTCCATGCCATTCCATGCCATTCCATGCCATTCCATGCCATTCCATGCCATTCCATGCCATTCCATGCCATTCCATGCCATTCCATGCCATTCCATGCCATTCCATGCCATTCCATGCCATTCCATGCCATTCCATGCCATTCCATGCCATTCCGTGCCATGCCGGTGCCATGCCGGTGCCATGCCGGTGCCATGCCGGTGCCATGCCATTCCATGCCATTCCATGCCGGTGCCATGCCATTACATGCCATTCCATGCCATTCCATGCCATTCCATGCCATTCCATGCCATTCCATGCCATTCCATGCCATTCCATGCCATTCCATGCCATTCCATGCCATTCCATGCCATTCCATGCCATTCCATGCCATTCCATGCCATTCAATGCCGTGCCATGCCGTGCCATGCCGTGCCATGCGGTGCCATGCCATTCCATGCCATTCAATGCCATTCAATGCCATTCCATGCCGTGCCATGCCGTGCCATGCCGGTGCCATGCCGTGCCATGCCGGTGCCATGCCGTGCCATGCCGGTGCCATGCCGTGCCATGCCGTGCCATGCCGGTGCCATGCCGTGCCATGCCGGTGCCATGCCGTGCCATGCCGGTGCCATGCCGTGCCATGCCGGTGCCATGCCGTGCCATGCCGGTGCCATGCCGTGCCATGCCGGTGCCATGCCGTGCCATGCCGGTGCCATGCCGTGCCATGCCGGTGCCATGCCGTGCCATGCCGTGCCATGCCGTGCCATGCCGTGCCATGCCGGTGCCATGCCGTGCCATGCCGGTGCCATGCCGGTGCCATGCCGGTGCCATGCCATTCCATGCCATTCCATGCCATTCCATGCCATTCCATGCCATTCCATGCCATTCCATGCCATTCCATGCCATGCCCGTGCCATGCCGTGCCATGCCGGTGCCATGCCGTGCCATGCCGTGCCATGCCGTGCCATGCCGGTGCCATGCCGTGCCATGCCGGTGCCATGCCGTGCCATGCCGGTGCCATGCCGTGCCATGCCGGTGCCATGCCGTGCCATGCCGGTGCCATGCCGTGCCATGCCGTGCCATGCCGTGCCATGCCGTGCCATGCCGTGCCATGCCGGTGCCATGCCGGTGCCATGCCGGTGCCATGCCGGTGCCATGCCGGTGCCATGCCGGTGCCATGCCGGTGCCATGCCGGTGTCATGCCATTCCATGCCATTCCATGCCATTCCATGCCATTCCATGCCATTCCATGCCATTCCATGCCATTCCATGCCATTCCATGCCATTCCATGCCATTCCGTGCCATGCCGTGCCATGCCGTGCCATGCCGTTCCATGCCATTCCATGCCGGTGCCATGCCATTCCATGCCGGTGCCATGCCATTCCATGCCATTCCATGCCATTCCATGCTATTCCATGCCATTCCATGCCATTCCATGCCATTCCATGCTATTCCATGCCATTCCATGCCATTCCATGCCATTCCATGCCATTCCATGCCATTCCATGCCATTCCATGCCATTCCATGCCATTCCATGCCATTCCATGCCATTCAATGCCGTGCCATGCCGTGCCATGCCGTGCCATTCCGTGCCATGCCGGTGCCATGCCGTGCCATGCCGGTGCCATGCCGGTGCCATGCCGTGCCATGCCGGTGCCATGCCGTGCCATGCCGGTGCCATGCCGTGCCATGCCGGTGCCATGCCGGTGCCATGCCATTCCATGCCATGCCATGCCATTCCATGCCGGTGCCATGCCATTCCATGCCATTCCATGCCATTCCATGCCATTCCATGCCATTCCATGCCATTCCATGCCATTCCATGCCATTCCATGCCATTACATGCCATTCCATGCCATTCCATGCCATTCCATGCCATTCCATGCCATTCCATGCCATTCCATGCCATTCCATGCCATTCCATGCCATTCCATGCCATTCCATGCCATTCCATGCCATTCCATGCCATTCCATGCCATTCCATGCCATTCCATGCCATTCCATGCCATTCCATGCCATTCCATGCCATTCCATGCCATTCCATGCCATTCCATGCCATTCCATGCCATTCCATGCCATTCCATGACATTCAATGCCATTCAATGCCATTCCATGCCGTGCCATGCCGTGCCATGCCGGTGCCATGACGTGCCATGCCGGTGCCATGCCGTGCCATGCCGGTGCCATGCCGTGCCATGCCGGTGCCATGCCGTGCCATGCCGGTGCCATGCCGTGCCATGCCGGTGCCATGCCGTGCCATGCCGGTGCCATGCCGGTGCCATGCCATTCCATGCCATGCCATGCCATTCCATGCCGGTGCCATGCCATTCCATGCCATTCCATGCCATTCCATGCCATTCCATGCCATTCCATGCCATTCCATGCCATTACATGCCATTCCATGCCATTCCATGCCATTCCATGCCATTCCATGCCATTCCATGCCATTCCATGCCATTCCATGCCATTCCATGCCATTCCATGCCATTCCATGCCATTCCATGCCATTCCATGCCATTCCATGCCATTCCATGCCATTCCATGCCATTCCATGCCATTCCATGCCATTCCATGCCATTCCATGCCATTCCATGCCATTCCATGCCATTCCATGCCATTCCATGCCGTGCCATGCCATTCCATGCCGTGCCATGCCGTGCCATGCCGTGCCATGCCGGTGCCATGCCGTGCCATGCCGGTGCCATGCCGTGCCATGCCGGTGCCATGCCGTGCCATGCCGGTGCCATGCCGTGCCATGCCATTCCATGCCATTCCATGCCATTCCATGCCATTCCATGCCATTCCATGCCATTCCATGCCATTCCATGCCATTCCATGCCATTCCATGCCATTCCATGCCATTCCATGCCATTCCATGCCATTCCATGCCATTCAATGCCGTGCCATGCCGTGCCATGCCGTGCCATGCCATTCCATGCCATTCCATGCCATTCCATGCCATTCCATGCCATTCCATGCCATTCCATGCCATTCCATGCCATTCCATGCCATTCCATGCCATTCCATGCCATTCCATGCCATTCCATGCCATTCCATGCCATTCCATGCCATTCCATGCCATTCCATGCCATTCCATGCCATTCCATGCCATTCCATGCCATTCCATGCCATTCCATGCCGTGCCATGCCGTGCCATGCCGGTGCCATGCCGTGCCATGCCGGGCCATGCCGGTGCCATGCCGTGCCATGCCGGTGCCATGCCGTGCCATGCCGGTGCCATGCCGTGCCATGCCGGTGCCATGCCGTGCCATGCCGGTGCCATGCCGGTGCCATGCCGGTGCCATGCCGGTGCCATGCCGGTGCCATGCCGGTGCCATGCCGTGCCATGCCGGTGCCATGCCGTGCCATGCCGGTGCCATGCCGTGCCATGCCGGTGCCATGCCGTGCCATGCCGGTGCCATGCCGTGCCATGCCGGTGCCATGCCGTGCCATGCCGGTGCCATGCCGTGCCATGCCGGTGCCATGCCGTGCCATGCCGGTGCCATGCCGTGCCATGCCGGTGCCATGCCGTGCCATGCCGGTGCCATGCCGTGCCATGCCGGTGCCATGCCGTGCCATGCCGGTGCCATGCCGTGCCATGCCGGTGCCATGCCGTGCCATGCCGGTGCCATGCCGTGCCATGCCGGTGCCATGCCGTGCCATGCCGGTGCCATGCCGTGCCATGCCGGTGCCATGCCGTGCCATGCCGGTGCCATGCCGTGCCATGCCGGTGCCATGCCGTGCCATGCCGTGCCATGCCGTGCCATGCCGTGCCATGCCGTGCCATGCCGGTGCCATGCCGGTGCCATGCCGGTGCCATGCCGTGCCATGCCGGTGCCATGCCGGTGCCATGCCGGTGCCATGCCGGTGCCATGCCGGTGCCATGCCGGTGCCATGCCATTCCATGCCATTCCATGCCATTCCATGCCATTCCATGCCATTCCATGCCATTCCATGCCATTCCATGCCATTCCATGCCATTCCATGCCATTCCATGCCATTCCATGCCATTCCATGCCATTCCATGCCATTCCATGCCATTCCATGCCATTCCATGCCATTCCATGCCATTCCATGCCATTCCATGCCATTCCATGCCATTCCATGCCATTCCATGCCATTCCATGCCATTCCATGCCATTCCATGCCATTCCATGCCATTCCATGCCATTCCATGCCATTCCATGCCATTCCATGCCATTCCATGCCATTCCATGCCATTCCATGCCATTCCATGCCATTCCATGCCATTCCATGCCATTCCATGCCATTCCATGCCATTCCATGCCATTCCATGCCATTCCATGCCATTCAATGCCGTGCCATGCCGTGCCATGCCGTGCCATGCCGGTGCCATGCCATTCCATGCCATTCCATGCCATTCCATGCCGGTGCCATGCCATTCCATGCCATTCCATGCCATTCCATGCCATTCCATGCCATTCCATGCCATTCCATGCCATTCCATGCCATTCCATGCCATTCCATGCCATTCCATGCCATTCCATGCCATTTCATGCCATTCCATGCCATTCCATGCCATTCCATGCCATTCCATGCCATTCCATGCCATTCAATGCCGTGCCATGCCGTGCCATGCCATTCCATGCCATTCCATGCCATTCAATGCCGTGCCATGCCGTGCCATGCCGTGCCATGCCGTGCCATGCCGTGCCATGCCGTGCCATGCCGGTGCCATGCCGTGCCATGCCGGTGCCATGCCGTGCCATGCCGGTGCCATGCCGGTGACATGCCGGTGCCATGCCGGTGCCATGCCGGTGCCATGCCATTCCATGCCATTCCATGCCATTCCATGCCATTCCATGCCATTCCATGCAATTCCATGCCATTCCATGCCATTCCATGCCATTCCATGCCATTCCATGCCATTCCATGCCATTCCATGCAATTCCATGCCATTCCATGCCATTCCATGCCATTCCATGCCATGCCGTGCCATGCCGGTGCCATGCCGTGCCATGCCGGTGCCATGCCGTGCCATGCCGGTGCCATGCCGTGCCATGCCGGTGCCATGCCGTGCCATGCCGGTGCCATGCCGTGCCATGCCGGTGCCATGCCGTGCCATGCCGTGCCATGCCGGTGCCATGCCGTGCCATGCCGGTGCCATGCCGTGCCATGCCGGTGCCATGCCGGTGCCATGCCGGTGCCATGCCGGTGCCATGCCGGTGCCATGCCGGTGCCATGCCGGTGCCATGCCGGTGCCATGCCGGTGCCATGCCGGTGCCATGCCGGTGCCATGCCATTCCATGCCATTCCATGCCATTCCATGCCATTCCATGCCATTCCATGCAATTCCATGCCATTCCATGCCATTCCATGCTATTCCATGCCATTCCATGCCATTCCATGCCATTCCATGCCATTCCATGCCATTCCATGCCATTCCGTGCCATGCCGTGCCATGCCGTGCCATGCCGGTGCCATGCCATTCCATGCCATTCCATGCCGGTGCCATGCCATTCCATGCCATTCCATGCCATTCCATGCCATTCCATGCCATTCCATGCCATTCCATGCCATTCCATGCCATTCCATGCCATTCCATGCCATTCCATGCCATTCCATGCCATTCCATGCCATTCCATGCCATTCCATGCCATTCCATGCCATTCCATGCCATTCCATGCCATTCCATGCCATTCCATGCCATTCCATGCCATTCCATGCCATTCCATGCCATTCCATGCCATTCCATGCCATTCCATGCCATTCAATGCCGTGCCATGCCGTGCCATGCCGTTCCATGCCGGTGCCATGCCGTGCCATGCCGGTGCCATGCCGTGCCATGCCGTGCCATGCCGGTGCCATGCCGGTGCCATGCCGGTGCCATGCCGTGCCATGCCGGTGCCATGCCGGTGCCATGCCGGTGCCATGCCGGTGCCATGCCGGTGCCATGCCGGTGCCATGCCGGTGCCATGCCATTCCATGCCATTCCATGCCATTCCATGCCATTCCATGCCATTCCATGCCATTCCATGCCATTCCATGCCATTCCATGCCATTCCGTGCCATGCCGTGCCATGCCGTGCCATGCCGGTGCCATGCCATTCCATGCCATTCCATGCCGGTGCCATGCCATTCCATGCCATTCCATGCCATTCCATGCCATTCCATGCCATTCCATGCCATTCCATGCCATTCCATGCCATTCCATGCCATTCCATGCCATTCCATGCCATTCCATGCCATTCCATGCCATTCCATGCCATTCCATGCCATTCCATGCCATTCCATGCCATTCCATGCCATTCCATGCCATTCCATGCCATTCCATGCCATTCAATGCCGTGCCATGCCGTGCCATGCCGTGCCATGCCATTCCATGCCATTCCATGCCATTCCATGCCATTCCATGCCATTCCATGCCATTCCATGCCATTCCATGCCATTCCATGCCATTCCATGCCATTCCATGCCATTCCATGCCATTCCATGCCATTCCATGCCATTCCATGCCATTCCATGCCATTCCATGCCATTCCATGCCATTCCATGCCATTCCATGCCATTCCATGCCATTCCATGCCATTCCATGCATTCCATGCCATTCCATGCCATTCCATGCCATTCCATGCCATTCCATGCCATTCCATGCCATTCCATGCCATTCCATGCCATTCCATGCCATTCCATGCCGTGCCATGCCGTGCCATGCCGGTGCCATGCCGTGCCATGCCGGTGCCATGCCGTGCCATGCCGGTGCCATGCCGTGCCATGCCGGTGCCATGCCGTGCCATGCCGGTGCCATGCCGTGCCATGCCGGTGCCATGCCGTGCCATGCCGGTGCCATGCCGTGCCATGCCGGTGCCATGCCGTGCCATGCCGGTGCCATGCCGTGCCATGCCGGTGCCATGCCGGTGCCATGCCGGTGCCATGCCGGTGCCATGCCGTGCCATGCCGGTGCCATGCCGTGCCATGCCGGTGCCATGCCGTGCCATGCCGGTGCCATGCCGTGCCATGCCGGTGCCATGCCGTGCCATGCCGGTGCCATGCCGTGCCATGCCGGTGCCATGCCGTGCCATGCCGGTGCCATGCCGTGCCATGCCGGTGCCATGCCGTGCCATGCCGGTGCCATGCCGTGCCATGCCGGTGCCATGCCGTGCCATGCCGGTGCCATGCCGTGCCATGCCGGTGCCATGCCGTGCCATGCCGGTGCCATGCCGTGCCATGCCGGTGCCATGCCGTGCCATGCCGGTGCCATGCCGTGCCATGCCGTGCCATGCCGTGCCATGCCGTGCCATGCCGGTGCCATGCCGTGCCATGCCGGTGCCATGCCGTGCCATGCCGGTGCCATGCCATTCCATGCCATTCCATGCCATTCCATGCCATTCCATGCCATTCCATGCCATTCCATGCCATTCCATGCCATTCCATGCCATTCCATGCCATTCCATGCCATTCCATGCCATTCCATGCCATTCAATGCCGTGCCATGCCGTGCCATGCCGTGCCATGCCATTCCATGCCATTCCATGCCATTCCATGCCATTCCATGCCATTCCATGCCATTCCATGCCATTCCATGCCATTCCATGCCATTCCATGCCATTCCATGCCATTCCATGCCATTCCATGCCATTCCATGCCATTCCATGCCATTCCATGCCATTCCATGCCATTCCATGCCATTCCATGCCATTCCATGCCATTCCATGCCATTCCATGCCATTCCATGCCGTGCCATGCCGTGCCATGCCGGTGCCATGCCGTGCCATGCCGGTGCCATGCCGTGCCATGCCGGTGCCATGCCGTGCCATGCCGGTGCCATGCCGTGCCATGCCGGTGCCATGCCGTGCCATGCCGGTGCCATGCCGTGCCATGCCGGTGCCATGCCGTGCCATGCCGGAGCCATGCCGTGCCATGCCTGTGCCATGCCGTGCCATGCCGGTGCCATGCCGTGCCATGCCGGTGCCATGCCGGTGCCATGCCGGTGCCATGCCGGTGCCATGCCGTGCCATGCCGGTGCCATGCCGTGCCATGCCGGTGCCATGCCGTGCCATGCCGGTGCCATGCCGTGCCATGCCGGTGCCATGCCGTGCCATGCCGGTGCCATGCCGTGCCATGCCGGTGCCATGCCGTGCCATGCCGGTGCCATGCCGTGCCATGCCGGTGCCATGCCGTGCCATGCCGGTGCCATGCCGTGCCATGCCGGTGCCATGCCGTGCCATGCCGGTGCCATGCCGTGCCATGCCGGTGCCATGCCGTGCCATGCCGGTGCCATGCCGTGCCATGCCGGTGCCATGCCGTGCCATGCCGGTGCCATGCCGTGCCATGCCGGTGCCATGCCGTGCCATGCCGGTGCCATGCCGTGCCATGCCGGTGCCATGCCGTGCCATGCCGTGCCATGCCGTGCCATGCCGTGCCATGCCGTGCCATGCCGGTGCCATGCCGGTGCCATGCCGGTGCCATGCCGTGCCATGCCGGTGCCATGCCGGTGCCATGCCGGTGCCATGCCGGTGCCATGCCGGTGCCATGCCGGTGCCATGCCGGTGCCATGCCGGTGCCATGCCGGTGCCATGCCGGTGCCATGCCGGTGCCATGCCATTCCATGCCATTCCATGCCATTCCATGCCATTCCATGCCATTCCATGCCATTCCATGCCATTCCATGCCATTCCATGCCATTCCATGCCATTCCATGCCATTCCATGCCATTCCATGCCATTCCATGCCATTCCATGCCATTCCATGCCATTCCATGCCATTCCATGCCATTACATGCCATTCCATGCCATTCCATGCCATTCCATGCCATTCAATGCCGTGCCATGCCGTGCCATGCCGTGCCATGCCGGTGCCATGCCATTCCATGCCATTCCATGCCGGTGCCATGCCGGTGCCATGCCATTCCATGCCATTCCATGCCATTCCATGCCATTCCATGCCATTCCATGCCATTCCATGCCATTCCATGCCATTCCATGCCATTCCATGCCATTCCATGCCATTCCATGCCATTCCATGCCATTCCATGCCATTCCATGCCATTCCATGCCATTCCATGCCATTCCATGCCATTCCATGCCATTCCATGCCATTCCATGCCATTCCATGCCATTCCATGCCATTCCATGCCGTGCCATGCCGGTGCCATGCCGTGCCATGCCGGTGCCATGCCGTGCCATGCCGGTGCCATGCCGTGCCATGCCGTGCCATGCCGGTGCCATGCCGTGCCATGCCGGTGCCATGCCGGTGCCATGCCGTGCCATGCCGGTGCCATGCCGTGCCATGCCGGTGCCATGCCGGTGCCATGCCGTGCCATGCCGGTGCCATGCCGGTGCCATGCCATTCCATGCCATTCCATGCCATTCCATGCCATTCCATGCCATTCCATGCCATTCCATGCCATTCCATGCCATTCCATGCCATTCCATGCCATTCCATGCCATTCCATGCCATTCCATGCCATTCCATGCCATTCCATGCCATTCCATGCCATTCCATGCCATTCCATGCCATTCCATGCCATTCCATGCCATTCCATGCCATTCCATGCCATTCCATGCCATTCCATGCCATTCCATGCCATTCCATGCCATTCCATGCCATTCCGTGCCATGCCGGTGCCATGCCGGTGCCATGCCGGTGCCATGCCGGTGCCATGCCGGTGCCATGCCATTCCATGCCATTCCATGCCGGTGCCATGCCATTACATGCCATTCCATGCCATTCCATGCCATTCCATGCCATTCCATGCCATTCCATGCCATTCCATGCCATTCCATGCCATTCCATGCCATTCAATGCCGTGCCATGCCGTGCCATGCCGTGCCATGCGGTGCCATGCCATTCCATGCCATTCAATGCCATTCAATGCCATTCCATGCCGTGCCATGCCGTGCCATGCCGGTGCCATGCCGTGCCATGCCGGTGCCATGCCGTGCCATGCCGGTGCCATGCCGTGCCATGCCGGTGCCATGCCGTGCCATGCCGGTGCCATGCCGTGCCATGCCGGTGCCATGCCGTGCCATGCCGGTGCCATGCCGTGCCATGCCGGTGCCATGCCGTGCCATGCCGGTGCCATGCCGTGCCATGCCGGTGCCATGCCGTGCCATGCCGGTGCCATGCCGTGCCATGCCGGTGCCATGCCGTGCCATGCCGTGCCATGCCGTGCCATGCCGGTGCCATGCCGTGCCATGCCGGTGCCATGCCGGTGCCATGCCGGTGCCATGCCATTCCATGCCATTCCATGCCATTCCATGCCATTCCATGCCATTCCATGCCATTCCATGCCATTCCATGCCATTCCATGCCATGCCCGTGCCATGCCGTGCCATGCCGGTGCCATGCCGTGCCATGCCGTGCCATGCCGTGCCATGCCGGTGCCATGCCGTGCCATGCCGGTGCCATGCCGTGCCATGCCGGTGCCATGCCGTGCCATGCCGGTGCCATGCCGTGCCATGCCGGTGCCATGCCGTGCCATGCCGTGCCATGCCGTGCCATGCCGTGCCATGCCGTGCCATGCCGGTGCCATGCCGGTGCCATGCCGGTGCCATGCCGGTGCCATGCCGGTGCCATGCCGGTGCCATGCCGGTGCCATGCCGGTGTCATGCCATTCCATGCCATTCCATGCCATTCCATGCCATTCCATGCCATTCCATGCCATTCCATGCCATTCCATGCCATTCCATGCCATTCCATGCCATTCCATGCCATTCCATGCCATTCCATGCCATTCCATGCCATTCCGTGCCATGCCGTGCCATGCCGTTCCATGCCATTCCATGCCATTCCATGCCGGTGCCATGCCATTCCATGCCGGTGCCATGCCATTCCATGCCATTCCATGCCATTCCATGCTATTCCATGCCATTCCATGCCATTCCATGCCATTCCATGCTATTCCATGCCATTCCATGCCATTCCATGCCATTCCATGCCATTCCATGCCATTCCATGCCATTCCATGCCATTCCATGCCATTCCATGCCATTCCATGCCATTCCATGCCATTCAATGCCGTGCCATGCCGTGCCATGCCGTGCCATTCCGTGCCATGCCGGTGCCATGCCGTGCCATGCCGGTGCCATGCCGGTGCCATGCCGTGCCATGCCGGTGCCATGCCGTGCCATGCCGGTGCCATGCCGTGCCATGCCGGTGCCATGCCGGTGCCATGCCATTCCATGCCATGCCATGCCATTCCATGCCGGTGCCATGCCATTCCATGCCATTCCATGCCATTCCATGCCATTCCATGCCATTCCATGCCATTCCATGCCATTCCATGCCATTCCATGCCATTACATGCCATTCCATGCCATTCCATGCCATTCCATGCCATTCCATGCCATTCCATGCCATTCCATGCCATTCCATGCCATTCCATGCCATTCCATGCCATTCCATGCCATTCCATGCCATTCCATGCCATTCCATGCCATTCCATGCCATTCCATGCCATTCCATGCCATTCCATGCCATTCCATGCCATTCCATGCCATTCCATGACATTCAATGCCATTCAATGCCATTCCATGCCGTGCCATGCCGTGCCATGCCGGTGCCATGACGTGCCATGCCGGTGCCATGCCGTGCCATGCCGGTGCCATGCCGTGCCATGCCGGTGCCATGCCGTGCCATGCCGGTGCCATGCCGTGCCATGCCGGTGCCATGCCGGTGCCATGCCATTCCATGCCATGCCATGCCATTCCATGCCGGTGCCATGCCATTCCATGCCATTCCATGCCATTCCATGCCATTCCATGCCATTCCATGCCATTCCATGCCATTACATGCCATTCCATGCCATTCCATGCCATTCCATGCCATTCCATGCCATTCCATGCCATTCCATGCCATTCCATGCCATTCCATGCCATTCCATGCCATTCCATGCCATTCCATGCCATTCCATGCCATTCCATGCCATTCCATGCCATTCCATGCCATTCCATGCCATTCCATGCCATTCCATGCCATTCCATGCCATTCCATGCCGTGCCATGCCATTCCATGCCGTGCCATGCCGTGCCATGCCGTGCCATGCCGGTGCCATGCCGTGCCATGCCGGTGCCATGCCGTGCCATGCCGGTGCCATGCCGTGCCATGCCGGTGCCATGCCGTGCCATGCCATTCCATGCCATTCCATGCCATTCCATGCCATTCCATGCCATTCCATGCCATTCCATGCCATTCCATGCCATTCCATGCCATTCCATGCCATTCCATGCCATTCCATGCCATTCCATGCCATTCCATGCCATTCAATGCCGTGCCATGCCGTGCCATGCCGTGCCATGCCATTCCATGCCATTCCATGCCATTCCATGCCATTCCATGCCATTCCATGCCATTCCATGCCATTCCATGCCATTCCATGCCATTCCATGCCATTCCATGCCATTCCATGCCATTCCATGCCATTCCATGCCATTCCATGCCATTCCATGCCATTCCATGCCATTCCATGCCATTCCATGCCATTCCATGCCATTCCATGCCATTCCATGCCATTCCATGCCATTCCATGCCATTCCATGCCATTCCATGCCATTCCATGCCATTCCATGCCGTGCCATGCCGGTGCCATGCCGTGCCATGCCGGTGCCATGCCGTGCCATGCCGGTGCCATGCCGTGCCATGCCGGTGCCATGCCGTGCCATGCCGGTGCCATGCCGTGCCATGCCGGTGCCATGCCGTGCCATGCCGGTGCCATGCCGTGCCATGCCGGTGCCATGCCGTGCCATGCCGGTGCCATGCCGGTGCCATGCCGGTGCCATGCCGGTGCCATGCCGTGCCATGCCGGTGCCATGCCGTGCCATGCCGGTGCCATGCCGTGCCATGCCGGTGCCATGCCGTGCCATGCCGGTGCCATGCCGTGCCATGCCGGTGCCATGCCGTGCCATGCCGGTGCCATGCCGTGCCATGCCGGTGCCATGCCGTGCCATGCCGGTGCCATGCCGTGCCATGCCGGTGCCATGCCGTGCCATGCCGGTGCCATGCCGTGCCATGCCGGTGCCATGCCGTGCCATGCCGGTGCCATGCCGTGCCATGCCGGTGCCATGCCGTGCCATGCCGGTGCCATGCCGTGCCATGCCGGTGCCATGCCGTGCCATGCCGGTGCCATGCCGTGCCATGCCGTGCCATGCCGTGCCATGCCGTGCCATGCCGTGCCATGCCGGTGCCATGCCGGTGCCATGCCGGTGCCATGCCGGTGCCATGCCGTGCCATGCCGGTGCCATGCCGGTGCCATGCCGGTGCCATGCCGGTGCCATGCCGGTGCCATGCCGGTGCCATGCCGGTGCCATGCCATTCCATGCCATTCCATGCCATTCCATGCCATTCCATGCCATTCCATGCCATTCCATGCCATTCCATGCCATTCCATGCCATTCCATGCCATTCCATGCCATTCCATGCCATTCCATGCCATTCCATGCCATTCCATGCCATTCCATGCCATTCCATGCCATTCCATGCCATTCCGTGCCATGCCGGTGCCATGCCGGTGCCATGCCGGTGCCATGCCGGTGCCATGCCATTCCATGCCATTCCATGCCGGTGCCATGCCATTACATGCCATTCCATGCCATTCCATGCCATTCCATGCCATTCCATGCCATTCCATGCCATTCCATGCCATTCCATGCCATTCCATGCCATTCCATGCCATTCCATGCCATTCCATGCCATTCCATGCCATTCCATGCCATTCCATGCCATTCCATGCCATTCAATGCCGTGCCATGCCGTGCCATGCCGTGCCATGCGGTGCCATGCCATTCCATGCCATTCAATGCCATTCAATGCCATTCCATGCCGTGCCATGCCGTGCCATGCCGGTGCCATGCCGTGCCATGCCGGTGCCATGCCGTGCCATGCCGGTGCCATGCCGTGCCATGCCGTGCCATGCCGGTGCCATGCCGTGCCATGCCGGTGCCATGCCGTGCCATGCCGGTGCCATGCCGTGCCATGCCGGTGCCATGCCGTGCCATGCCGGTGCCATGCCGTGCCATGCCGGTGCCATGCCGTGCCATGCCGGTGCCATGCCGTGCCATGCCGGTGCCATGCCGTGCCATGCCGGTGCCATGCCGTGCCATGCCGTGCCATGCCGTGCCATGCCGTGCCATGCCGGTGCCATGCCGTGCCATGCCGGTGCCATGCCGGTGCCATGCCGGTGCCATGCCATTCCATGCCATTCCATGCCATTCCATGCCATTCCATGCCATTCCATGCCATTCCATGCCATTCCATGCCATGCCCGTGCCATGCCGTGCCATGCCGGTGCCATGCCGTGCCATGCCGTGCCATGCCGTGCCATGCCGGTGCCATGCCGTGCCATGCCGGTGCCATGCCGTGCCATGCCGGTGCCATGCCGTGCCATGCCGGTGCCATGCCGTGCCATGCCGGTGCCATGCCGTGCCATGCCGTGCCATGCCGTGCCATGCCGTGCCATGCCGTGCCATGCCGGTGCCATGCCGGTGCCATGCCGGTGCCATGCCGGTGCCATGCCGGTGCCATGCCGGTGCCATGCCGGTGCCATGCCGGTGCCATGCCGGTGTCATGCCATTCCATGCCATTCCATGCCATTCCATGCCATTCCATGCCATTCCATGCCATTCCATGCCATTCCATGCCATTCCATGCCATTCCATGCCATTCCGTGCCATGCCGTGCCATGCCGTTCCATGCCATTCCATGCCATTCCATGCCGGTGCCATGCCATTCCATGCCGGTGCCATGCCATTCCATGCCATTCCATGCCATTCCATGCTATTCCATGCCATTCCATGCCATTCCATGCCATTCCATGCTATTCCATGCCATTCCATGCCATTCCATGCCATTCCATGCCATTCCATGCCATTCCATGCCATTCCATGCCATTCCATGCCATTCCATGCCATTCCATGCCATTCCATGCCATTCAATGCCGTGCCATGCCGTGCCATGCCGTGCCATTCCGTGCCATGCCGGTGCCATGCCGTGCCATGCCGGTGCCATGCCGTGCCATGCCGGTGCCATGCCGGTGCCATGCCGTGCCATGCCGGTGCCATGCCGTGCCATGCCGGTGCCATGCCGGTGCCATGCCATTCCATGCCATGCCATGCCATTCCATGCCGGTGCCATGCCATTCCATGCCATTCCATGCCATTCCATGCCATTCCATGCCATTCCATGCCATTCCATGCCATTCCATGCCATTCCATGCCATTCCATGCCATTCCATGCCATTCCATGCCATTCCATGCCATTCCATGCCATTCCATGCCATTCCATGCCATTCCATGCCATTCCATGCCATTCCATGCCATTCCATGCCATTCCATGCCATTCCATGCCATTCCATGCCATTCCATGCCATTCCATGCCATTCCATGCCATTCCATGCCATTCCATGCCATTCCATGCCATTCCATGCCATTCCATGCCATTCCATGCCATTCCATGACATTCAATGCCATTCAATGCCATTCCATGCCGTGCCATGCCATTCCATGACATTCAATGCCATTCAATGCCATTCCATGCCGTGCCATGCCGTGCCATGCCGGTGCCATGCCGTGCCATGCCGGTGCCATGCCGTGCCATGCCGGTGCCATGCCGTGCCATGCCGGTGCCATGCCGTGCCATGCCGGTGCCATGCCGTGCCATGCCGGTGCCATGCCGTGCCATGCCGGTGCCATGCCGTGCCATGCCGGTGCCATGCCGTGCCATGCCGGTGCCATGCCGTGCCATGCCGGTGCCATGCCGTGCCATGCCGTGCCATGCCGGTGCCATGCCGTGCCATGCCGGTGCCATGCCGTGCCATGCCGGTGCCATGCCGTGCCATGCCGGTGCCATGCCGTGCCATGCCGGTGCCATGCCGTGCCATGCCGGTGCCATGCCGTGCCATGCCGGTGCCATGCCGTGCCATGCCGGTGCCATGCCGTGCCATGCCGTGCCATGCCGTGCCATGCCGTGCCATGCCGTGCCATGCCGGTGCCATGCCGGTGCCATGCCGGTGCCATGCCGTGCCATGCCGGTGCCATGCCGGTGCCATGCCGGTGCCATGCCGGTGCCATGCCGGTGCCATGCCGGTGCCATGCCGGTGCCATGCCGGTGCCATGCCATTCCATGCCATTCCATGCCATTCCATGCCATTCCATGCCATTCCATGCCATTCCATGCCATTCCATGCCATTCCATGCCATTCCATGCCATTCCATGCCATTCCATGCCATTCCATGCCATTCCATGCCATTCCATGCCATTCCATGCCATTCCATGCCATTCCATGCCATTCCATGCCATTCCATGCCATTCCATGCCATTCCATGCCATTCCATGCCATTCCATGCCATTCCATGCCATTCCATGCCATTCCATGCCATTCCATGCCATTCCATGCCATTCCATGCCATTCCATGCCATTCCATGCCATTCCATGCCATTCAATGCCGTGCCATGCCGTGCCATGCCGTGCCATGCCGTGCCATGCCGTGCCATGCCGGTGCCATGCCATTCCATGCCATTCCATGCCATTCCATGCCATTCCATGCCGGTGCCATGCCATTCCATGCCATTCCATGCCATTCCATGCCATTCCATGCCATTCCATGCCATTCCATGCCATTCCATGCCATTCCATGCCATTCCATGCCATTTCATGCCATTCCATGCCATTCCATGCCATTCCATGCCATTCCATGCCATTCCATGCCATTCAATGCCGTGCCATGCCGTGCCATGCCATTCCATGCCATTCCATGCCATTCAATGCCGTGCCATGCCGTGCCATGCCGTGCCATGCCGTGCCATGCCGTGCCATGCCGGTGCCATGCCGTGCCATGCCGGTGCCATGCCGTGCCATGCCGGTGCCATGCCGGTGACATGCCGGTGCCATGCCGGTGCCATGCCGGTGCCATGCCATTCCATGCCATTCCATGCCATTCCATGCCATTCCATGCAATTCCATGCCATTCCATGCCATTCCATGCCATTCCATGCCATTCCATGCCATTCCATGCCATTCCATGCCATTCCATGCAATTCCATGCCATTCCATGCCATTCCATGCCATTCCATGCCATGCCGTGCCATGCCGGTGCCATGCCGTGCCATGCCGGTGCCATGCCGTGCCATGCCGGTGCCATGCCGTGCCATGCCGGTGCCATGCCGTGCCATGCCGGTGCCATGCCGTGCCATGCCGGTGCCATGCCGTCCCATGCCGGTGCCATGCCGTGCCATGCCGGTGCCATGCCGTGCCATGCCGGTGCCATGCCGGTGCCATGCCGGTGCCATGCCGGTGCCATGCCGGTGCCATGCCGGTGCCATGCCGGTGCCATGCCGGTGCCATGCCGGTGCCATGCCGGTGCCATGCCGGTGCCATGCCATTCCATGCCATTCCATGCCATTCCATGCCATTCCATGCCATTCCATGCAATTCCATGCCATTCCATGCCATTCCATGCCATTCCATGCCATTCCATGCCATTCCATGCCATTCCATGCCATTCCATGCCATTCCATGCCATTCCGTGCCATGCCGTGCCATGCCGTGCCATGCCGGTGCCATGCCATTCCATGCCATTCCATGCCGGTGCCATGCCATTCCATGCCATTCCATGCCATTCCATGCCATTCCATGCCATTCCATGCCATTCCATGCCATTCCATGCCATTCCATGCCATTCCATGCCATTCCATGCCATTCCATGCCATTCCATGCCATTCCATGCCATTCCATGCCATTCCATGCCATTCCATGCCATTCCATGCCATTCAATGCCGTGCCATGCCGTGCCATGCCGTTCCATGCCGGTGCCATGCCGTGCCATGCCGGTGCCATGCCGTGCCATGCCGTGCCATGCCGGTGCCATGCCGGTGCCATGCCGGTGCCATGCCGTGCCATGCCGGTGCCATGCCGGTGCCATGCCGGTGCCATGCCGGTGCCATGCCGGTGCCATGCCGGTGCCATGCCGGTGCCATGCCGGTGCCATGCCATTCCATGCCATTCCATGCCATTCCATGCCATTCCATGCCATTCCATGCCATTCCATGCCATTCCATGCCATTCCATGCCATTCCATGCCATTCCATGCCATTCAATGCCGTGCCATGCCGTGCCATGCCGTGCCATGCCATTCCATGCCATTCCATGCCGGTGCCATGCCATTCCATGCCATTCCATGCCATTCCATGCCATTCCATGCCATTCCATGCCATTCCATGCCATTCCATGCCATTCCATGCCATTCCATGCCATTCCATGCCATTTCATGCCATTCCATGCCATTCCATGCCATTCCATGCCATTCCATGCCATTCCATGCCATTCCATGCCATTCCATGCCATTCCATGCCATTCCATGCCATTCAATGCCGTGCCATGCCGTGCCATGCCGGTGCCATGCCTGTGACATGCCGGTGCCATGCCGGTGCCATGCCGGTGCCATGCCATTCCATGCCATTCCATGCCATTCCATGCCATTCCATGCAATTCCATGCCATTCCATGCCATTCCATGCCATTCCATGCCATTCCATGCAATTCCATGCCATTCCATGCCATTCCATGCCATTCCATGCCATTCCATGCCATTCCATGCCATTCCATGCCATGCCGTGCCATGCCGGTGCCATGCCGTGCCATGCCGGTGCCATGCCGTGCCATGCCGGTGCCATGCCGTGCCATGCCGGTGCCATGCCGTGCCATGCCGGTGCCATGCCGGTGCCATGCCATTCCATGATATTCCATGCCATTCCATGCCATTCCATGCCATTCCATGCCATTCCATGCCATTCCATGCCATTCCATGCCATTCCATGCCATTCCATGCCATTCCATGCCATTCCATGCCATTCCATGCCATTCCATGCCATTCCATGCCATTCCATGCCATTCCATGCCATTCCATGCCATTCCATGCCATTCCATGCCATTCCATGCCATTCCATGCCATTCCATGCCATTCCATGCCATTCCATGCCATTCCATGCCATTCCATGCCATTCCATGCCATTCCATGCCATTCCATGCCATTCCATGCCATTCCATGCCATTCCATGCCATTCCATGCCATTCCATGCCATTCCATGCCATTCCATGCCATTCCATGCCATTCCATGCCATTCCATGTCATTCCATGCCATTCCATGCCATTCCATGCCATTCCATGCCATTCCATGCCATTCCATGCCATTCCATGCCATTCCATGCCATTCCATGCCATTCCATGCCATTCCATGCCATTCCATGCCATTCCATGCCGTGCCATGCCGTGCCATGCCGTGCCATGCCGGTGCCATGCCGTGCCATGCCGGTGCCATGCCGTGCCATGCCGGTGCCATGCCGTGCCATGCCGGTGCCATGCCGTGCCATGCCGGTGCCATGCCATTCCATGCCATTCCATGCCATTCCATGCCATTCCATGCAATTCCATGCCATTCCATGCCATTCCATGCCATTCCATGCCATTCCATGCCATTCCATGCCATTCCATGCCATTCCATGCCATTCCATGCCATTCCATGCCATTCCATGCCATTCCATGCCATTCCATGCCATTCCATGCCATTCCATGCCATTCCATGCCATTCCATGCCATTCCATGCCATTCCATGCCATTCCATGCCATTCCATGCCATTCCATGCCATTCCATGCCATTCCATGCCATTCCATGCCATTCCATGCCATTCCATGCCATTCCATGCCGTGCCATGCCGGTGCCATGCCGTGCCATGCCGGTGCCATGCCGTGCCATGCCGGTGCCATGCCGTGCCATGCCGGTGCCATGCCGTGCCATGCCGGTGCCATGCCGTGCCATGCCGGTGCCATGCCGTGCCATGCCGGTGCCATGCCGTGCCATGCCGGTGCCATGCCGGTGCCATGCCGGTGCCATGCCGGTGCCATGCCGGTGCCATGCCGGTGCCATGCCGGTGCCATGCCGGTGCCATGCCGGTGCCATGCCGGTGCCATGCCGGTGCCATGCCATTCCATGCCATTCCGTGCCATGCCGTGCCATGGCGTGCCATGCCGGTGCCATGCCGTTCCATGCCATTCCATGCCATTCCATGCCGGTGCCATGCCATTCCATGCCATTCCATGCCATTCCATGCCATTCCATGCCATTCCATGCCATTCCATGCCATTCAATGCCGTGCCATGCCGTGCCATGCCGTGCCATGCCATTCCATGCCATTCCATGCCATTCCATGCCATTCAATGCCGTGCCATGCCATTCAATGCCGTGCCATGCCGGTGCCATGCCGTGCCATGCCGTGCCATGGCGTGCCATGCCGGTGCCATGCCGTTCCATGCCATTCCATGCCATTCCATGCCGGTGCCATGCCATTCCATGCCATTCCATGCCATTCCATGCCATTCCATGCCATTCCATGCCATTCCATGCCATTCAATGCCGTGCCATGCCGTGCCATGCCGTGCCATGCCATTCCATGCCATTCCATGCCATTCCATGCCATTCAATGCCGTGCCATGCCATTCAATGCCGTGCCATGCCGGTGCCATGCCGTGCCATGCCGGTGCCATGCCGTGCCATGCCGGTGCCATGCCTGTGACATGCCGGTGCCATGCCGGTGCCATGCCGGTGCCATGCCATTCCATGCCATTCCATGCCATTCCATGCCATTCCATGCAATTCCATGCCATTCCATGCCATTCCATGCCATTCCATGCCATTCCATGCCATTCCATGCAATTCCATGCCATTCCATGCCATTCCATGCCATTCCATGCCATTCCATGCCATTCCATGCCATGCCGTGCCATGCCGGTGCCATGCCGTGCCATGCCGGTGCCATGCCGTGCCATGCCGGTGCCATGCCGTGCCATGCCGGTGCCATGCCGTGCCATGCCGGTGCCATGCCGTGCCATGCCGGTGCCATGCCGGTGCCATGCCATTCCATGATATTCCATGCCATTCCATGCCATTCCATGCCATTTCATGCCATTCCATGCCATTCCATGCCATTCCATGCCATTCCATGCCATTCCATGCCATTCCATGCCATTCCATGCCATTCCATGCCATTCCATGCCATTCCATGCCATTCCATGCCATTCCATGCCATTCCATGCCATTCCATGCCATTCCATGCCATTCCATGCCATTCCATGCCATTCCATGCCATTCCATGCCATTCCATGCCATTCCATGTCATTCCATGCCATTCCATGCCATTCCATGCCATTCCATGCCATTCCATGCCATTCCATGCCATTCCATGCCATTCCATGCCATTCCATGCCATTCCATGCCATTCCATGCCATTCCATGCCATTCCATGCCATTCCATGCCATTCCATGCCGTGCCATGCCGTGCCATGCCGTGCCATGCCGGTGCCATGCCGTGCCATGCCGGTGCCATGCCGTGCCATGCCGGTGCCATGCCGTGCCATGCCGGTGCCATGCCGTGCCATGCCGGTGCCATGCCGGTGCCATGCCGGTGCCATGCCGGTGCCATGCCGGTGCCATGCCGGTGCCATGCCGGTGCCATGCCGGTGCCATGCCATTCCATGCCATTCCATGCCATTCCATGCCATTCCATGCAATTCCATGCCATTCCATGCCATTCCATGCCATTCCATGCCATTCCATGCCATTCCGTGCCATGCCGTGCCATGCCGTGCCATGCCGGTGCCATGCCGTTCCATGCCATTCCATGCCATTCCATGCCGGTGCCATGCCATTCCATGCCATTCCATGCCATTCCATGCCATTCCATGCCATTCCATGCCATTCCATGCCATTCCATGCCATTCCATGCCATTCCATGCCATTCCATGCCATTCCATGCCATTCCATGCCATTCCATGCCATTCCATGCCATTCCATGCCATTCCATGCCATTCCATGCCATTCCATGCCATTCCATGCCATTCCATGCCATTCCATGCCATTCAATGCCGTGCCATGCCGTGCCATGCCGTGCCATGCCGGTGCCATGCCGTGCCATGCCGGTGCCATGCCGTGCCATGCCGTGCCATGCCGGTGCCATGCCGGTGCCATGCCGGTGCCATGCCGGTGCCATGCCATTCCATGCCATTCCATGCCATTCCATGCAATTCCATGCCATTCCATGCCATTCCATGCCATTCCATGCCATTCCATGCCATTCCATGCCATTCCGTGCCATGCCGTGCCATGCCGTGCCATGCCGGTGCCATGCCATTCCATGCCATTCCATGCCGGTGCCATGCCATTCCATGCCATTCCATGCCATTCCATGCCATTCCATGCCATTCCATGCCATTCCATGCCATTCCATGCCATTCCATGCCATTCCATGCCATTCCATGCCATTCCATGCCATTCCATGCCATTCCATGCCATTCCATGCCATTCCATGCCATTCCATGCCGTGCCATGCCGTGCCATGCCGGTGCCATGCCGTGCCATGCCGGTGCCATGCCGTGCCATGCCGGTGCCATGCCGTGCCATGCCGGTGCCATGCCGTGCCATGCCGGTGCCATGCCGTGCCATGCCGGTGCCATGCCGTGCCATGCCGGTGCCATGCCGTGCCATGCCGGTGCCATGCCGTGCCATGCCGGTGCCATGCCGGTGCCATGCCGGTGCCATGCCGGTGCCATGCCGGTGCCATGCCGGTGCCATGCCGGTGCCATGCCGGTGCCATGCCGGTGCCATGCCGGTGCCATGCCGTGCCATGCCGGTGCCATGCCGTGCCATGCCGGTGCCATGCCGTGCCATGCCGGTGCCATGCCGTGCCATGCCGGTGCCATGCCGTGCCATGCCGGTGCCATGCCGTGCCATGCCGGTGCCATGCCGTGCCATGCCGGTGCCATGCCGTGCCATGCCGGTGCCATGCCGTGCCATGCCGGTGCCATGCCGTGCCATGCCGGTGCCATGCCGTGCCATGCCGGTGCCATGCCGTGCCATGCCGGTGCCATGCCGTGCCATGCCGGTGCCATGCCGTGCCATGCCGGTGCCATGCCGTGCCATGCCGGTGCCATGCCGTGCCATGCCGGTGCCATGCCGTGCCATGCCGGTGCCATGCCGTGCCATGCCGGTGCCATGCCGTGCCATGCCGGTGCCATGCCGTGCCATGCCGGTGCCATGCCGTGCCATGCCGGTGCCATGCCGTGCCATGCCGGTGCCATGCCGTGCCATGCCGGTGCCATGCCGTGCCATGCCGGTGCCATGCCGTGCCATGCCGTGCCATGCCGTGCCATGCCGTGCCATGCCGTGCCATGCCGGTGCCATGCCGGTGCCATGCCGGTGCCATGCCGTGCCATGCCGGTGCCATGCCGGTGCCATGCCGGTGCCATGCCGGTGCCATGCCGGTGCCATGCCGGTGCCATGCCGGTGCCATGCCGGTGCCATGCCGGTGCCATGCCGGTGCCATGCCGGTGCCATGCCGGTGCCATGCCATTCCATGCCATTCCATGCCATTCCATGCCATTCCATGCCATTCCATGCCATTCCATGCCATTCCATGCCATTCCATGCCATTCCATGCCATTCCATGCCATTCCATGCCATTCCATGCCATTCCATGCCATTCCATGCCATTCCATGCCATTCCATGCCATTCCATGCCATTCCATGCCATTCCATGCCATTCCATGCCATTCCATGCCATTCCATGCCATTCCATGCCATTCCATGCCATTCCATGCCATTCCATGCCATTCCATGCCATTCCATGCCATTCCATGCCATTCCATGCCATTCCATGCCATTCAATGCCGTGCCATGCCGTGCCATGCCGTGCCATGCCGGTGCCATGCCATTCCATGCCATTCCATGCCATTCCATGCCGGTGCCATGCCATTCCATGCCATTCCATGCCATTCCATGCCATTCCATGCCATTCCATGCCATTCCATGCCATTCCATGCCATTCCATGCCATTCCATGCCATTCCATGCCATTCCATGCCATTCCATGCCATTCCATGCCATTCCATGCCATTCCATGCCATTTCATGCCATTCCATGCCATTCCATGCCATTCCATGCCATTCCATGCCATTCCATGCCGTGCCATGCCATTCCATGCCATTCCATGCCATTCAATGCCGTGCCATGCCGTGCCATGCCGTGCCATGCCGTGCCATGCCGTGCCATGCCGTGCCATGCCGTGCCATGCCGTGCCATGCCGTGCCATGCCGTGCCATGCCGGTGCCATGCCGTGCCATGCCGGTGCCATGCCGTGCCATGCCGGTGCCATGCCGGTGACATGCCGGTGCCATGCCGGTGCCATGCCGGTGCCATGCCATTCCATGCCATTCCATGCCATTCCATGCCATTCCATGCAATTCCATGCCATTCCATGCCATTCCATGCCATTCCATGCCATTCCATGCCATTCCATGCCATTCCATGCCATTCCATGCCATGCCGTGCCATGCCGGTGCCATGCCGTGCCATGCCGGTGCCATGCCGTGCCATGCCGGTGCCATGCCGTGCCATGCCGGTGCCATGCCGTGCCATGCCGGTGCCATGCCGTGCCATGCCGGTGCCATGCCGGTGCCATGCCGGTGCCATGCCGGTGCCATGCCGGTGCCATGCCGGTGCCATGCCGGTGCCATGCCGGTGCCATGCCGGTGCCATGCCATTCCATGCCATTCCATGCCATTCCATGCCATTCCATGCAATTCCATGCCATTCCATGCCATTCCATGCCATTCCATGCCATTCCATGCCATTCCATGCCATTCCATGCCATTCCATGCCATTCCATGCCATTCCATGCCATTCCGTGCCATGCCGTGCCATGCCGTGCCATGCCGGTGCCATGCCATTCCATGCCATTCCATGCCGGTGCCATGCCATTCCATGCCATTCCATGCCATTCCATGCCATTCCATGCCATTCCATGCCATTCCATGCCATTCCATGCCATTCCATGCCATTCCATGCCATTCCATGCCATTCCATGCCATTCCATGCCATTCCATGCCATTCCATGCCATTCAATGCCGTGCCATGCCGTGCCATGCCGTTCCATGCCGGTGCCATGCCGTGCCATGCCGGTGCCATGCCGTGCCATGCCGTGCCATGCCGGTGCCATGCCGGTGCCATGCCGGTGCCATGCCGTGCCATGCCGGTGCCATGCCGGTGCCATGCCGGTGCCATGCCGGTGCCATGCCGGTGCCATGCCGGTGCCATGCCGGTGCCATGCCGGTGCCATGCCGGTGCCATGCCATTCCATGCCATTCCATGCCATTCCATGCCATTCCATGCCATTCCATGCCATTCCATGCCATTCCATGCCATTCCATGCCATTCCATGCCATTCCATGCCATTCCATGCCATTCCATGCCATTCCATGCCATTCCATGCCATTCCATGCCATTCCATGCCATTCCATGCCATTCCATGCCATTCAATGCCGTGCCATGCCGTGCCATGCCGTGCCATGCCATTCCATGCCATTCCATGCCGGTGCCATGCCATTCCATGCCATTCCATGCCATTCCATGCCATTCCATGCCATTCCATGCCATTCCATGCCATTCCATGCCATTTCATGCCATTCCATGCCATTCCATGCCATTCCATGCCATTCCATGCCATTCCATGCCATTCCATGCCATTCCATGCCATTCCATGCCATTCAATGCCGTGCCATGCCGTGCCATGCCGGTGCCATGCCTGTGACATGCCGGTGCCATGCCGGTGCCATGCCGGTGCCATGCCATTCCATGCCATTCCATGCCATTCCATGCCATTCCATGCAATTCCATGCCATTCCATGCCATTCCATGCCATTCCATGCCATTCCATGCAATTCCATGCCATTCCATGCCATTCCATGCCATTCCATGCCATTCCATGCCATTCCATGCCATTCCATGCCATTCCATGCCATTCCATGCCATGCCGTGCCATGCCGGTGCCATGCCGTGCCATGCCGGTGCCATGCCGTGCCATGCCGGTGCCATGCCGTGCCATGCCGGTGCCATGCCGGTGCCATGCCATTCCATGATATTCCATGCCATTCCATGCCATTCCATGCCATTCCATGCCATTCCATGCCATTCCATGCCATTCCATGCCATTCCATGCCATTCCATGCCATTCCATGCCATTCCATGCCATTCCATGCCATTCCATGCCATTCCATGCCATTCCATGCCATTCCATGCCATTCCATGCCATTCCATGCCATTCCATGCCATTCCATGCCATTCCATGCCATTCCATGCCATTCCATGCCATTCCATGCCATTCCATGCCATTCCATGCCATTCCATGCCATTCCATGCCATTCCATGCCATTCCATGCCATTCCATGCCATTCCATGCCATTCCATGCCATTCCATGCCATTCCATGCCATTCCATGCCATTCCATGCCATTCCATGCCATTCCATGTCATTCCATGCCATTCCATGCCATTCCATGCCATTCCATGCCATTCCATGCCATTCCATGCCATTCCATGCCATTCCATGCCATTCCATGCCATTCCATGCCATTCCATGCCATTCCATGCCGTGCCATGCCGTGCCATGCCGTGCCATGCCGGTGCCATGCCGTGCCATGCCGGTGCCATGCCGTGCCATGCCGGTGCCATGCCGTGCCATGCCGGTGCCATGCCGTGCCATGCCGGTGCCATGCCATTCCATGCCATTCCATGCCATTCCATGCCATTCCATGCAATTCCATGCCATTCCATGCCATTCCATGCCATTCCATGCCATTCCATGCCATTCCATGCCATTCCATGCCATTCCATGCCATTCCATGCCATTCCATGCCATTCCATGCCATTCCATGCCATTCCATGCCATTCCATGCCATTCAATGCCGTGCCATGCCGTGCCATGCCGTGCCATGCCATTCCATGCCATTCCATGCCATTCCATGCCATTCCATGCCATTCCATGCCATTCCATGCCATTCCATGCCATTCCATGCCATTCCATGCCATTCCATGCCATTCCATGCCATTCCATGCCATTCCATGCCATTCCATGCCATTCCATGCCATTCCATGCCATTCCATGCCATTCCATGCCATTCCATGCCGTGCCATGCCGGTGCCATGCCGTGCCATGCCGGTGCCATGCCGTGCCATGCCGGTGCCATGCCGTGCCATGCCGGTGCCATGCCGTGCCATGCCGGTGCCATGCCGTGCCATGCCGGTGCCATGCCGGTGCCATGCCGGTGCCATGCCGGTGCCATGCCGGTGCCATGCCGGTGCCATGCCGGTGCCATGCCGGTGCCATGCCATTCCATGCCATTCCATGCCATTCCATGCCATTCCATGCCATTCCGTGCCATGCCGTGCCATGGCGTGCCATGCCGGTGCCATGCCGTTCCATGCCATTCCATGCCATTCCATGCCGGTGCCATGCCATTCCATGCCATTCCATGCCATTCCATGCCATTCCATGCCATTCCATGCCATTCCATGCCATTCAATGCCGTGCCATGCCGTGCCATGCCGTGCCATGCCGTGCCATGCCGGTGCCATGCCATTCCATGCCATTCCATGCCATTCCATGCCATTCCATGCCATTCCATGCCATTCCATGCCATTCCATGCCATTCCATGCCATTCCATGCCATTCCATGCCATTTCATGCCATTCCATGCCATTCCATGCCATTCCATGCCATTCCATGCCATTCCATGCCATTCCATGCCATTCCATGCCATTCAATGCCGTGCCATGCCATTCAATGCCGTGCCATGCCGGTGCCATGCCGTGCCATGCCGGTGCCATGCCGTGCCATGCCGGTGCCATGCCTGTGACATGCCGGTGCCATGCCGGTGCCATGCCGGTGCCATGCCATTCCATGCCATTCCATGCCATTCCATGCCATTCCATGCAATTCCATGCCATTCCATGCCATTCCATGCCATTCCATGCCATTCCATGCCATTCCATGCCATTCCATGCAATTCCATGCCATTCCATGCCATTCCATGCCATTCCATGCCATTCCATGCCATTCCATGCCATGCCGTGCCATGCCGGTGCCATGCCGTGCCATGCCGGTGCCATGCCGTGCCATGCCGGTGCCATGCCGTGCCATGCCGGTGCCATGCCGGTGCCATGCCATTCCATGATATTCCATGCCATTCCATGCCATTCCATGCCATTTCATGCCATTCCATGCCATTCCATGCCATTCCATGCCATTCCATGCCATTCCATGCCATTCCATGCCATTCCATGCCATTCCATGCCATTCCATGCCATTCCATGCCATTCCATGTCATTCCATGCCATTCCATGCCATTCCATGCCATTCCATGCCATTCCATGCCATTCCATGCCATTCCATGCCATTCCATGCCATTCCATGCCATTCCATGCCATTCCATGCCATTCCATGCCATTCCATGCCATTCCATGCCATTCCATGCCGTGCCATGCCGTGCCATGCCGTGCCATGCCGGTGCCATGCCGTGCCATGCCGGTGCCATGCCGTGCCATGCCGGTGCCATGCCGTGCCATGCCGGTGCCATGCCGTGCCATGCCGGTGCCATGCCATTCCCTGCCATTCCATGCCATTACATGCCATTCCATGCCATTCCATGCAATTCCATGCCATTCCATGCCATTCCATGCCATTCCATGCCATTCCATGCCATTCCATGCCATTCCATGCCATTCCATGCCATTCCATGCCATTCCATGCCATTCCATGCCATTCCATGCCATTCCATGCCATTCCATGCCATTCCATGCCATTCCATGCCATTCCATGCCATTCCATGCCATTCAATGCCGTGCCATTCCATGCCATTCAATGCCGTGCCATGCCGTGCCATGCCGTGCCATGCCATTCCATGCCATTCCATGCCATTCCATGCAATTCCATGCCATTCCATGCCATTCCATGCCATTCCATGCCATTCCATGCCATTCCATGCCATGCCGTGCCATGCCGGTGCCATGCCGTGCCATGCCGGTGCCATGCCGTGCCATGCCGGTGCCATGCCATTCCATGCCATTCCATGCCATTCCATGCCATTCCATGCAATTCCATGCCATTCCATGCCATTCCATGCCATTCCATGCCATTCCATGCCATTCCATGCCATTCCATGCCATTCCATGCCATTCCATGCCATTCCATGCCATTCCATGCCATTCCGTGCCATGCCGTGCCATGCCGTGCCATGCCGTGCCATGCCGGTGCCATGCCATTCCATGCCATTCCATGCCGGTGCCATGCCATTCCATGCCATTCCATGCCATTCCATGCCATTCCATGCCATTCCATGCCATTCCATGCCATTCCATGCCATTCCATGCCATTCCATGCCATTCCATGCCATTCCATGCCATTCCATGCCATTCCATGCCATTCCATGCCATTCCATGCCATTCAATGCCGTGCCATGCCGTGCCATGCCGTTCCATGCCGGTGCCATGCCGTGCCATGCCGGTGCCATGCCGTGCCATGCCGTGCCATGCCGGTGCCATGCCGGTGCCATGCCGGTGCCATGCCGGTGCCATGCCGGTGCCATGCCGGTGCCATGCCGGTGCCATGCCGGTGCCATGCCGGTGCCATGCCGGTGCCATGCCGGTGCCATGCCGGTGCCATGCCATTCCATGCCATTCCATGCCATTCCATGCCATTCCATGCCATTCCATGCCATTCCATGCCATTCCATGCCATTCCATGCCATTCCATGCCATTCCATGCCATTCCATGCCATTCCATGCCATTCCATGCCATTCCATGCCATTCCATGCCATTCCATGCCATTCCATGCCATTCCATGCCATTCCATGCCATTCCATGCCATTCCATGCCATTCAATGCCGTGCCATGCCGTGCCATGCCGTGCCATGCCATTCCATGCCATTCCATGCCGGTGCCATGCCATTCCATGCCATTCCATGCCATTCCATGCCATTCCATGCCATTCCATGCCATTCCATGCCATTCCATGCCATTCCATGCCATTCCATGCCATTTCATGCCATTCCATGCCATTCCATGCCATTCCATGCCATTCCATGCCATTCCATGCCATTCCATGCCATTCCATGCCATTCAATGCCGTGCCATGCCATTCCATGCCGGTGCCATGCCTGTGACATGCCGGTGCCATGCCGGTGCCATGCCGGTGCCATGCCATTCCATGCCATTCCATGCCATTCCATGCCATTCCATGCAATTCCATGCCATTCCATGCCATTCCATGCCATTCCATGCCATTCCATGCAATTCCATGCCATTCCATGCCATTCCATGCCATTCCATGCCATTCCATGCCATTCCATGCCATTCCATGCCATTCCATGCCATTCCATGCCATGCCGTGCCATGCCGGTGCCATGCCGTGCCATGCCGGTGCCATGCCGTGCCATGCCGGTGCCATGCCGTGCCATGCCGGTGCCATGCCGGTGCCATGCCATTCCATGCCATTCCATGCCATTCCATGCCATTCCATGCCATTCCATGCCATTCCATGCCATTCCATGCCATTCCATGCCATTCCATGCCATTCCATGCCATTCCATGCCATTCCATGCCATTCCATGCCATTCCATGCCATTCCATGCCATTCCATGCCATTCCATGCCATTCCATGCCATTCCATGCCATTCCATGCCATTCCATGCCATTCCATGCCATTCCATGCCATTCCATGCCATTCCATGCCATTCCATGCCATTCCATGCCATTCCATGCCATTCCATGCCATTCCATGCCATTCCATGCCATTCCATGCCATTCCATGCCATTCCATGCCATTCCATGCCATTCCATGCCATTCCATGCCATTCCATGCCATTCCATGCCATTCCATGCCATTCCATGCCATTCCATGCCATTCCATGCCATTCCATGCCATTCCATGCCATTCCATGCCATTCCATGCCATTCCATGTCATTCCATGCCATTCCATGCCATTCCATGCCATTCCATGCCATTCCATGCCATTCCATGCCATTCCATGCCATTCCATGCCATTCCATGCCATTCCATGCCATTCCATGCCATTCCATGCCATTCCATGCCATTCCATGCCATTCCATGCCGTGCCATGCCGTGCCATGCCGGTGCCATGCCGTGCCATGCCGGTGCCATGCCGTGCCATGCCGGTGCCATGCCGTGCCATGCCGGTGCCATGCCGTGCCATGCCGGTGCCATGCCATTCCATGCCATTCCATGCCATTCCATGCAATTCCATGCCATTCCATGCCATTCCATGCCATTCCATGCCATTCCATGCCATTCCATGCCATTCCATGCCATTCCATGCCATTCCATGCCATTCCATGCCATTCCATGCCATTCCATGCCATTCCATGCCATTCCATGCCATTCCATGCCATTCCATGCCATTCAATGCCGTGCCATGCCGTGCCATGCCGTGCCATGCCATTCCATGCCATTCCATGCCATTCCATGCCATTCCATGCCATTCCATGCCATTCCATGCCATTCCATGCCATTCCATGCCATTCCATGCCATTCCATGCCATTCCATGCCATTCCATGCCATTCCATGCCATTCCATGCCATTCCATGCCATTCCATGCCATTCCATGCCATTCCATGCCATTCCATGCCATTCCATGCCATTCCATGCCATTCCATGCCATTCCATGCCATTCCATGCCATTCCATGCCATTCCATGCCATTCCATGCCATTCCATGCCATTCCATGCCGTGCCATGCCGGTGCCATGCCGTGCCATGCCGGTGCCATGCCGTGCCATGCCGGTGCCATGCCGTGCCATGCCGGTGCCATGCCGTGCCATGCCGGTGCCATGCCGTGCCATGCCGGTGCCATGCCGTGCCATGCCGGTGCCATGCCGTGCCATGCCGGTGCCATGCCGTGCCATGCCGGTGCCATGCCGGTGCCATGCCGGTGCCATGCCGGTGCCATGCCGGTGCCATGCCGGTGCCATGCCATTCCATGCCATTCCATGCCATTCCATGCCATTCCGTGCCATGCCGTGCCATGGCGTGCCATGCCGGTGCCATGCCGTTCCATGCCATTCCATGCCATTCCATGCCGGTGCCATGCCATTCCATGCCATTCCATGCCATTCCATGCCATTCCATGCCATTCCATGCCATTCCATGCCATTCCATGCCATTCCATGCCATTCAATGCCGTGCCATGCCGTGCCATGCCGTGCCATGCCGTGCCATGCCGGTGCCATGCCATTCCATGCCATTCCATGCCATTCCATGCCATTCCATGCCATTCCATGCCATTCCATGCCATTCCATGCCATTCCATGCCATTCCATGCCATTCCATGCCATTTCATGCCATTCCATGCCATTCCATGCCATTCCATGCCATTCCATGCCATTCCATGCCATTCCATGCCATTCAATGCCGTGCCATGCCATTCAATGCCGTGCCATGCCGGTGCCATGCCGTGCCATGCCGGTGCCATGCCGTGCCATGCCGGTGCCATGCCTGTGACATGCCGGTGCCATGCCGGTGCCATGCCGGTGCCATGCCATTCCATGCCATTCCATGCCATTCCATGCCATTCCATGCAATTCCATGCCATTCCATGCCATTCCATGCCATTCCATGCCATTCCATGCCATTCCATGCAATTCCATGCCATTCCATGCCATTCCATGCCATTCCATGCCATTCCATGCCATTCAATGCCATTCCATGCCATTCCATGCCGTGCCATGCCGGTGCCATGCCGTGCCATGCCGGTGCCATGCCGTGCCATGCCGGTGCTATGCCGTGCCATGCCGGTGCCATGCCGGTGCCATGCCGGTGCCATGCCGGTGCCATGCCGGTGCCATGCCGGTGCCATGCCGGTGCCATGCCATTCCATGCCATTCCATGCCATTCCATGCCATTCCATGCAATTCCATGCCATTCCATGCCATTCCATGCCATTCCATGCCATTCCATGCCATTCCATGCCATTCCGTGCCATGCCGTGCCATGCCGTGCCATGCCGGTGCCATGCCGTTCCATGCCATTCCATGCCATTCCATGCCGGTGCCATGCCATTCCATGCCATTCCATGCCATTCCATGCCATTCCATGCCATTCCATGCCATTCCATGCCATTCCATGCCATTCCATGCCATTCCATGCCATTCCATGCCATTCCATGCCATTCCATGCCATTCCATGCCATTCCATGCCATTCCATGCCATTCCATGCCATTCAATGCCGTGCCATGCCGTGCCATGCCGTGCCATGCCGGTGCCATGCCGTGCCATGCCGGTGCCATGCCGGTGCCATGCCGGTGCCATGCCGGTGCCATGCCATTCCATGCCATTCCATGCCATTCCATGCAATTCCATGCCATTCCATGCCATTCCATGCCATTCCATGCCATTCCATGCCATTCCATGCCATTCCATGCCATTCCATGCCATTCCGTGCCATTCCGTGCCATGCCGTGCCATGCCGTGCCATGCCGGTGCCATGCCATTCCATGCCATTCCATGCCGGTGCCATGCCATTCCATGCCATTCCATGCCATTCCATGCCATTCCATGCCATTCCATGCCATTCCATGCCATTCCATGCCATTCCATGCCATTCCATGCCATTCCATGCCATTCCATGCCATTCCATGCCATTCCATGCCATTCCATGCCATTCCATGCCATTCCATGCCATTCCATGCCATTCCATGCCATTCCATGCCATTCCATGCCATTCCATGCCATTCCATGCCGTGCCATGCCGTGCCATGCCGGTGCCATGCCGTGCCATGCCGGTGCCATGCCGTGCCATGCCGTGCCATGCCGGTGCCATGCCGTGCCATGCCGGTGCCATGCCGTGCCATGCCGGTGCCATGCCGTGCCATGCCGGTGCCATGCCGTGCCATGCCGGTGCCATGCCGTGCCATGCCGGTGCCATGCCGTGCCATGCCGGTGCCATGCCGGTGCCATGCCGGTGCCATGCCGGTGCCATGCCGTGCCATGCCGGTGCCATGCCGTGCCATGCCGGTGCCATGCCGTGCCATGCCGGTGCCATGCCGTGCCATGCCGGTGCCATGCCGTGCCATGCCGGTGCCATGCCGTGCCATGCCGGTGCCATGCCGTGCCATGCCGGTGCCATGCCGTGCCATGCCGGTGCCATGCCGTGCCATGCCGGTGCCATGCCGTGCCATGCCGGTGCCATGCCGTGCCATGCCGGTGCCATGCCGTGCCATGCCGGTGCCATGCCGTGCCATGCCGGTGCCATGCCGTGCCATGCCGGTGCCATGCCGTGCCATGCCGGTGCCATGCCGTGCCATGCCGGTGCCATGCCGTGCCATGCCGGTGCCATGCCGTGCCATGCCGTGCCATGCCGTGCCATGCCGTGCCATGCCGTGCCATGCCGGTGCCATGCCGGTGCCATGCCGTGCCATGCCGGTGCCATGCCGGTGCCATGCCGGTGCCATGCCGGTGCCATGCCGGTGCCATGCCGGTGCCATGCCGGTGCCATGCCGGTGCCATGCCGGTGCCATGCCGGTGCCATGCCGGTGCCATGCCGGTGCCATGCCATTCCATGCCATTCCATGCCATTCCATGCCATTCCATGCCATTCCATGCCATTCCATGCCATTCCATGCCATTCCATGCCATTCCATGCCATTCCATGCCATTCCATGCCATTCCATGCCATTCCATGCCATTCCATGCCATTCCATGCCATTCCATGCCATTCCATGCCATTCCATGCCATTCCATGCCATTCCATGCCATTCCATGCCATTCCATGCCATTCCATGCCATTCCATGCCATTCCATGCCATTCCATGCCATTCCATGCCATTCCATGCCATTCCATGCCATTCCATGCCATTCCATGCCATTCCATGCCATTCCATGCCATTCCATGCCATTCCATGCCATTCCATGCCATTCCATGCCATTCCATGCCATTCAATGCCGTGCCATGCCGTGCCATGCCGTGCCATGCCGGTGCCATGCCATTCCATGCCATTCCATGCCATTCCATGCCGGTGCCATGCCATTCCATGCCATTCCATGCCATTCCATGCCATTCCATGCCATTCCATGCCATTCCATGCCATTCCATGCCATTCCATGCCATTTCATGCCATTCCATGCCATTCCATGCCATTCCATGCCATTCCATGCCATTCCATGCCATTCAATGCCGTGCCATGCCGTGCCATGCCATTCCATGCCATTCCATGCCATTCAATGCCGTGCCATGCCGTGCCATGCCGTGCCATGCCGTGCCATGCCGTGCCATGCCGGTGCCATGCCGTGCCATGCCGGTGCCATGCCGTGCCATGCCGGTGCCATGCCGGTGACATGCCGGTGCCATGCCGGTGCCATGCCGGTGCCATGCCATTCCATGCCATTCCATGCCATTCCATGCCATTCCATGCAATTCCATGCCATTCCATGCCATTCCATGCCATTCCATGCCATTCCATGCCATTCCATGCCATTCCATGCAATTCCATGCCATTCCATGCCATTCCATGCCATTCCATGCCATTCCATGCCATTCCATGCCATGCCGTGCCATGCCGGTGCCATGCCGTGCCATGCCGGTGCCATGCCGTGCCATGCTGGTGCCATGCCGTGCCATGCCGGTGCCATGCCGTGCCATGCCGGTGCCATGCCGTGCCATGCCGGTGCCATGCCGTGCCATGCCGGTGCCATGCCGTGCCATGCCGGTGCCATGCCGTGCCATGCCGGTGCCATGCCGGTGCCATGCCGGTGCCATGCCGGTGCCATGCCGGTGCCATGCCGGTGCCATGCCGGTGCCATGCCGGTGCCATGCCGGTGCCATGCCGGTGCCATGCCGGTGCCATGCCATTCCATGCCATTCCATGCCATTCCATGCCATTCCATGCAATTCCATGCCATTCCATGCCATTCCATGCCATTCCATGCCATTCCATGCCATTCCATGCCATTCCATGCCATTCCATGCCATTCCATGCCATTCCATGCCATTCCATGCCATTCCGTGCCATGCCGTGCCATGCCGTGCCATGCCGGTGCCATGCCATTCCATGCCATTCCATGCCGGTGCCATGCCATTCCATGCCATTCCATGCCATTCCATGCCATTCCATGCCATTCCATGCCATTCCATGCCATTCCGTGCCATGCCGTGCCATGCCGTGCCATGCCGGTGCCATGCCATTCCATGCCATTCCATGCCGGTGCCATGCCATTCCATGCCATTCCATGCCATTCCATGCCATTCCATGCCATTCCATGCCATTCCATGCCATTCCATGCCATTCCATGCCATTCCATGCCATTCCATGCCATTCCATGCCATTCCATGCCATTCAATGCCGTGCCATGCCGTGCCATGCCGTTCCATGCCGGTGCCATGCCGTGCCATGCCGGTGCCATGCCGTGCCATGCCGTGCCATGCCGGTGCCATGCCGGTGCCATGCCGGTGCCATGCCGTGCCATGCCGGTGCCATGCCGGTGCCATGCCGGTGCCATGCCGGTGCCATGCCGGTGCCATGCCGGTGCCATGCCGGTGCCATGCCGGTGCCATGCCATTCCATGCCATTCCATGCCATTCCATGCCATTCCATGCCATTCCATGCCATTCCATGCCATTCCATGCCATTCCATGCCATTCCATGCCATTCCATGCCATTCCATGCCATTCCATGCCATTCCATGCCATTCAATGCCGTGCCATGCCGTGCCATGCCGTGCCATGCCATTCCATGCCATTCCATGCCGGTGCCATGCCATTCCATGCCATTCCATGCCATTCCATGCCATTCCATGCCATTCCATGCCATTCCATGCCATTCCATGCCATTCCATGCCATTCCATGCCATTTCATGCCATTCCATGCCATTCCATGCCATTCCATGCCATTCCATGCCATTCCATGCCATTCCATGCCATTCCATGCCATTCCATGCCATTCAATGCCGTGCCATGCCGTGCCATGCCGGTGCCATGCCTGTGACATGCCGGTGCCATGCCGGTGCCATGCCGGTGCCATGCCATTCCATGCCATTCCATGCCATTCCATGCCATTCCATGCAATTCCATGCCATTCCATGCCATTCCATGCCATTCCATGCCATTCCATGCAATTCCATGCCATTCCATGCCATTCCATGCCATTCCATGCCATTCCATGCCATTCCATGCCATTCCATGCCATGCCGTGCCATGCCGGTGCCATGCCGTGCCATGCCGGTGCCATGCCGTGCCATGCCGGTGCCATGCCGTGCCATGCCGGTGCCATGCCGGTGCCATGCCATTCCATGATATTCCATGCCATTCCATGCCATTCCATGCCATTCCATGCCATTCCATGCCATTCCATGCCATTCCATGCCATTCCATGCCATTCCATGCCATTCCATGCCATTCCATGCCATTCCATGCCATTCCATGCCATTCCATGCCATTCCGTGCCATGCCGTGCCATGGCGTGCCATGCCGGTGCCATGCCGTTCCATGCCATTCCATGCCATTCCATGCCGGTGCCATGCCATTCCATGCCATTCCATGCCATTCCATGCCATTCCATGCCATTCCATGCCATTCCATGCAATTCCATGCCATTCCATGCCATTCCATGCCATTCCATGCCATTCCATGCCATTCCGTGCCATGCCGTGCCATGCCGTGCCATGCCGGTGCCATGCCGTTCCATGCCATTCCATGCCATTCCATGCCGGTGCCATGCCATTCCATGCCATTCCATGCCATTCCATGCCATTCCATGCCATTCCATGCCATTCCATGCCATTCCATGCCATTCCATGCCATTCCATGCCATTCCATGCCATTCCATGCCATTCCATGCCATTCCATGCCATTCCATGCCATTCCATGCCATTCCATGCCATTCCATGCCATTCCATGCCATTCCATGCCATTCCATGCCATTCCATGCCATTCCATGCCATTCCATGCCATTCCATGCCATTCCATGCCATTCAATGCCGTGCCATGCCGTGCCATGCCGTGCCATGCCGGTGCCATGCCGTGCCATGCCGGTGCCATGCCGGTGCCATGCCGGTGCCATGCCGGTGCCATGCCATTCCATGCCATTCCATGCCATTCCATGCAATTCCATGCCATTCCATGCCATTCCATGCCATTCCATGCCATTCCATGCCATTCCATGCCATTCCATGCCATTCCATGCCATTCCGTGCCATTCCGTGCCATGCCGTGCCATGCCGTGCCATGCCGGTGCCATGCCATTCCATGCCATTCCATGCCGGTGCCATGCCATTCCATGCCATTCCATGCCATTCCATGCCATTCCATGCCATTCCATGCCATTCCATGCCATTCCATGCCATTCCATGCCATTCCATGCCATTCCATGCCATTCCATGCCATTCCATGCCATTCCATGCCATTCCATGCCATTCCATGCCATTCCATGCCATTCCATGCCATTCCATGCCATTCCATGCCATTCCATGCCATTCCATGCCATTCCATGCCATTCCATGCCATTCCATGCCATTCCATGCCATTCCATGCCATTCCATGCCATTCCATGCCATTCCATGCCATTCAATGCCGTGCCATGCCGTGCCATGCCGTGCCATGCCGGTGCCATGCCATTCCATGCCATTCCATGCCATTCCATGCCGGTGCCATGCCATTCCATGCCATTCCATGCCATTCCATGCCATTCCATGCCATTCCATGCCATTCCATGCCATTCCATGCCATTCCATGCCATTCCATGCCATTTCATGCCATTCCATGCCATTCCATGCCATTCCATGCCATTCCATGCCATTCCAGGCCATTCAATGCCGTGCCATGCCGTGCCATGCCATTCCATGCCATTCCATGCCATTCAATGCCGTGCCATGCCGTGCCATGCCGTGCCATGCCGTGCCATGCCGTGCCATGCCGGTGCCATGCCGTGCCATGCCGGTGCCATGCCGTGCCATGCCGGTGCCATGCCGGTGACATGCCGGTGCCATGCCGGTGCCATGCCGGTGCCATGCCATTCCATGCCATTCCATGCCATTCCATGCCATTCCATGCAATTCCATGCCATTCCATGCCATTCCATGCCATTCCATGCCATTCCATGCCATTCCATGCCATTCCATGCAATTCCATGCCATTCCATGCCATTCCATGCCATTCCATGCCATTCCATGCCATTCCATGCCATGCCGTGCCATGCCGGTGCCATGCCGTGCCATGCCGGTGCCATGCCGTGCCATGCTGGTGCCATGCCGTGCCATGCCGGTGCCATGCCGTGCCATGCCGGTGCCATGCCGTGCCATGCCGGTGCCATGCCGTGCCATGCCGGTGCCATGCCGTGCCATGCCGGTGCCATGCCGTGCCATGCCGGTGCCATGCCGGTGCCATGCCGGTGCCATGCCGGTGCCATGCCGGTGCCATGCCGGTGCCATGCCGGTGCCATGCCGGTGCCATGCCGGTGCCATGCCGGTGCCATGCCGGTGCCATGCCGGTGCCATGCCGGTGCCATGCCATTCCATGCCATTCCATGCCATTCCATGCCATTCCATGCAATTCCATGCCATTCCATGCCATTCCATGCCATTCCATGCCATTCCATGCCATTCCATGCCATTCCATGCCATTCCATGCCATTCCATGCCATTCCATGCCATTCCATGCCATTCCGTGCCATGCCGTGCCATGCCGTGCCATGCCGGTGCCATGCCATTCCATGCCATTCCATGCCGGTGCCATGCCATTCCATGCCATTCCATGCCATTCCATGCCATTCCATGCCATTCCATGCCATTCCATGCCATTCCATGCCATTCCATGCCATTCCATGCCATTCCATGCCATTCCATGCCATTCCATGCCATTCAATGCCGTGCCATGCCGTGCCATGCCGTTCCATGCCGGTGCCATGCCGTGCCATGCCGGTGCCATGCCGTGCCATGCCGTGCCATGCCGGTGCCATGCCGGTGCCATGCCGGTGCCATGCCGTGCCATGCCGGTGCCATGCCGGTGCCATGCCGGTGCCATGCCGGTGCCATGCCGGTGCCATGCCGGTGCCATGCCGGTGCCATGCCGGTGCCATGCCATTCCATGCCATTCCATGCCATTCCATGCCATTCCATGCCATTCCATGCCATTCCATGCCATTCCATGCCATTCCATGCCATTCCATGCCATTCCATGCCATTCCATGCCATTCCATGCCATTCAATGCCGTGCCATGCCGTGCCATGCCGGTGCCATGCCTGTGACATGCCGGTGCCATGCCGGTGCCATGCCGGTGCCATGCCATTCCATGCCATTCCATGCCATTCCATGCCATTCCATGCAATTCCATGCAATTCCATGCCATTCCATGCCATTCCATGCCATTCCATGCCATTCCATGCCATTCCATGCCATTCCATGCCATTCCATGCCATTCCATGCCATTCCATGCCATTCCATGCCATTCCATGCCATTCCATGCCATTCCATGCCATTCCATGCCATTCCATGCCATTCCATGCCATTCCATGCCATTCCATGCCATTCCATGCCATTCCATGCCATTCCATGCCATTCCATGCCGTGCCATGCCGGTGCCATGCCGTGCCATGCCGGTGCCATGCCGTGCCATGCCGGTGCCATGCCGTGCCATGCCGGTGCCATGCCGTGCCATGCCGGTGCCATGCCGTGCCATGCCGGTGCCATGCCGTGCCATGCCGGTGCCATGCCGTGCCATGCCGGTGCCATGCCGGTGCCATGCCGGTGCCATGCCGGTGCCATGCCGGTGCCATGCCGGTGCCATGCCATTCCATGCCATTCCATGCCATTCCATGCCATTCCGTGCCATGCCGTGCCATGGCGTGCCATGCCGGTGCCATGCCGTTCCATGCCATTCCATGCCATTCCATGCCGGTGCCATGCCATTCCATGCCATTCCATGCCATTCCATGCCATTCCATGCCATTCCATGCCATTCCATGCCATTCCATGCCATTCCATGCCATTCAATGCCGTGCCATGCCGTGCCATGCCGTGCCATGCCGTGCCATGCCGGTGCCATGCCATTCCATGCCATTCCATGCCATTCCATGCCATTCCATGCCATTCCATGCCATTCCATGCCATTCCATGCCATTCCATGCCATTCCATGCCATTCCATGCCATTTCATGCCATTCCATGCCATTCCATGCCATTCCATGCCATTCCATGCCATTCCATGCCATTCCATGCCATTCAATGCCGTGCCATGCCATTCAATGCCGTGCCATGCCGGTGCCATGCCGTGCCATGCCGGTGCCATGCCGTGCCATGCCGGTGCCATGCCTGTGACATGCCGGTGCCATGCCGGTGCCATGCCGGTGCCATGCCATTCCATGCCATTCCATGCCATTCCATGCCATTCCATGCAATTCCATGCCATTCCATGCCATTCCATGCCATTCCATGCCATTCCATGCCATTCCATGCAATTCCATGCCATTCCATGCCATTCCATGCCATTCCATGCCATTCCATGCCATTCAATGCCATTCCATGCCATTCCATGCCGTGCCATGCCGGTGCCATGCCGTGCCATGCCGGTGCCATGCCGTGCCATGCCGGTGCCATGCCGTGCCATGCCGGTGCCATGCCGGTGCCATGCCGGTGCCATGCCGGTGCCATGCCGGTGCCATGCCGGTGCCATGCCGGTGCCATGCCATTCCATGCCATTCCATGCCATTCCATGCCATTCCATGCAATTCCATGCCATTCCATGCCATTCCATGCCATTCCATGCCATTCCATGCCATTCCGTGCCATGCCGTGCCATGCCGTGCCATGCCGGTGCCATGCCGTTCCATGCCATTCCATGCCATTCCATGCCGGTGCCATGCCATTCCATGCCATTCCATGCCATTCCATGCCATTCCATGCCATTCCATGCCATTCCATGCCATTCCATGCCATTCCATGCCATTCCATGCCATTCCATGCCATTCCATGCCATTCCATGCCATTCCATGCCATTCCATGCCATTCCATGCCATTCCATGCCATTCCATGCCATTCCATGCCATTCCATGCCATTCCATGCCATTCCATGCCATTCCATGCCATTCCATGCCATTCCATGCCATTCCATGCCATTCCATGCCATTCAATGCCGTGCCATGCCGTGCCATGCCGTGCCATGCCGGTGCCATGCCGTGCCATGCCGGTGCCATGCCGGTGCCATGCCGGTGCCATGCCGGTGCCATGCCATTCCATGCCATTCCATGCCATTCCATGCAATTCCATGCCATTCCATGCCATTCCATGCCATTCCATGCCATTCCATGCCATTCCATGCCATTCCATGCCATTCCATGCCATTCCGTGCCATTCCGTGCCATGCCGTGCCATGCCGTGCCATGCCGGTGCCATGCCATTCCATGCCATTCCATGCCGGTGCCATGCCATTCCATGCCATTCCATGCCATTCCATGCCATTCCATGCCATTCCATGCCATTCCATGCCATTCCATGCCATTCCATGCCATTCCATGCCATTCCATGCCATTCCATGCCATTCCATGCCATTCCATGCCATTCCATGCCATTCCATGCCATTCCATGCCATTCCATGCCATTCCATGCCATTCCATGCCGTGCCATGCCGTGCCATGCCGGTGCCATGCCGTGCCATGCCGGTGCCATGCCGTGCCATGCCGTGCCATGCCGGTGCCATGCCGTGCCATGCCGGTGCCATGCCGTGCCATGCCGGTGCCATGCCGTGCCATGCCGGTGCCATGCCGTGCCATGCCGGTGCCATGCCGTGCCATGCCGGTGCCATGCCGTGCCATGCCGGTGCCATGCCGGTGCCATGCCGGTGCCATGCCGGTGCCATGCCGTGCCATGCCGGTGCCATGCCGTGCCATGCCGGTGCCATGCCGTGCCATGCCGGTGCCATGCCGTGCCATGCCGGTGCCATGCCGTGCCATGCCGGTGCCATGCCGTGCCATGCCGGTGCCATGCCGTGCCATGCCGGTGCCATGCCGTGCCATGCCGGTGCCATGCCGTGCCATGCCGGTGCCATGCCGTGCCATGCCGGTGCCATGCCGTGCCATGCCGGTGCCATGCCGTGCCATGCCGGTGCCATGCCGTGCCATGCCGGTGCCATGCCGTGCCATGCCGGTGCCATGCCGTGCCATGCCGGTGCCATGCCGTGCCATGCCGGTGCCATGCCGTGCCATGCCGGTGCCATGCCGTGCCATGCCGGTGCCATGCCGTGCCATGCCGTGCCATGCCGTGCCATGCCGTGCCATGCCGGTGCCATGCCGGTGCCATGCCGTGCCATGCCGGTGCCATGCCGGTGCCATGCCGGTGCCATGCCGGTGCCATGCCGGTGCCATGCCGGTGCCATGCCGGTGCCATGCCGGTGCCATGCCGGTGCCATGCCGGTGCCATGCCGGTGCCATGCCGGTGCCATGCCGGTGCCATGCCGGTGCCATGCCATTCCATGCCATTCCATGCCATTCCATGCCATTCCATGCCATTCCATGCCATTCCATGCCATTCCATGCCATTCCATGCCATTCCATGCCATTCCATGCCATTCCATGCCATTCCATGCCATTCCATGCCATTCCATGCCATTCCATGCCATTCCATGCCATTCCATGCCATTCCATGCCATTCCATGCCATTCCATGCCATTCCATGCCATTCCATGCCATTCCATGCCATTCCATGCCATTCCATGCCATTCCATGCCATTCCATGCCATTCCATGCCATTCCATGCCATTCCATGCCATTCAATGCCGTGCCATGCCGTGCCATGCCGTGCCATGCCGGTGCCATGCCATTCCATGCCATTCCATGCCATTCCATGCCGGTGCCATGCCATTCCATGCCATTCCATGCCATTCCATGCCATTCCATGCCATTCCATGCCATTCCATGCCATTCCATGCCATTCCATGCCATTCCATGCCATTTCATGCCATTCCATGCCATTCCATGCCATTCCATGCCATTCCATGCCATTCCATGCCATTCAATGCCGTGCCATGCCGTGCCATGCCATTCCATGCCATTCCATGCCATTCAATGCCGTGCCATGCCGTGCCATGCCGTGCCATGCCGTGCCATGCCGTGCCATGCCGGTGCCATGCCGTGCCATGCCGGTGCCATGCCGTGCCATGCCGGTGCCATGCCGGTGACATGCCGGTGCCATGCCGGTGCCATGCCGGTGCCATGCCGTGCCATGCCGGTGCCATGCCGTGCCATGCCGGTGCCATGCCGTGCCATGCCGGTGCCATGCCGTGCCATGCCGTGCCATGCCGTGCCATGCCGTGCCATGCCGTGCCATGCCGGTGCCATGCCGGTGCCATGCCGTGCCATGCCGGTGCCATGCCGGTGACATGCCGGTGCCATGCCGGTGCCATGCCGGTGCCATGCCGTGCCATGCCGGTGCCATGCCGTGCCATGCCGGTGCCATGCCGTGCCATGCCGGTGCCATGCCGTGCCATGCCGTGCCATGCCGTGCCATGCCGTGCCATGCCGTGCCATGCCGGTGCCATGCCGGTGCCATGCCGTGCCATGCCGGTGCCATGCCGGTGCCATGCCGGTGCCATGCCGGTGCCATGCCGGTGCCATGCCGGTGCCATGCCGGTGCCATGCCGGTGCCATGCCGGTGCCATGCCGGTGCCATGCCGGTGCCATGCCGGTGCCATGCCGGTGCCATGCCGGTGCCATGCCGGTGCCATGCCATTCCATGCCATTCCATGCCATTCCATGCCATTCCATGCCATTCCATGCCATTCCATGCCATTCCATGCCATTCCATGCCATTCCATGCCATTCCATGCCATTCCATGCCATTCCATGCCATTCCATGCCATTCCATGCCATTCCATGCCATTCCATGCCATTCCATGCCATTCCATGCCATTCCATGCCATTCCATGCCATTCCATGCCATTCCATGCCATTCCATGCCATTCCATGCCATTCCATGCCATTCCATGCCATTCCATGCCATTCCATGCCATTCCATGCCATTCCATGCCATTCCATGCCATTCCATGCCATTCCATGCCATTCCATGCCATTCCATGCCATTCCATGCCATTCCATGCCATTCAATGCCGTGCCATGCCGTGCCATGCCGTGCCATGCCGGTGCCATGCCATTCCATGCCATTCCATGCCATTCCATGCCGGTGCCATGCCATTCCATGCCATTCCATGCCATTCCATGCCATTCCATGCCATTCCATGCCATTCCATGCCATTCCATGCCATTCCATGCCATTCCATGCCATTTCATGCCATTCCATGCCATTCCATGCCATTCCATGCCATTCCATGCCATTCCATGCCATTCAATGCCGTGCCATGCCGTGCCATGCCATTCCATGCCATTCCATGCCATTCAATGCCGTGCCATGCCGTGCCATGCCGTGCCATGCCGTGCCATGCCGTGCCATGCCGGTGCCATGCCGTGCCATGCCGGTGCCATGCCGTGCCATGCCGGTGCCATGCCGGTGACATGCCGGTGCCATGCCGGTGCCATGCCGGTGCCATGCCATTCCATGCCATTCCATGCCATTCCATGCAATTCCATGCCATTCCATGCCATTCCATGCCATTCCATGCCATTCCATGCCATTCCATGCAATTCCATGCCATTCCATGCCATTCCATGCCATTCCATGCCATTCCATGCCATTCCATGCCATGCCGTGCCATGCCGGTGCCATGCCGTGCCATGCCGGTGCCATGCCGTGCCATGCTGGTGCCATGCCGTGCCATGCCGGTGCCATGCCGTGCCATGCCGGTGCCATGCCGTGCCATGCCGGTGCCATGCCGTGCCATGCCGGTGCCATGCCGTGCCATGCCGGTGCCATGCCGTGCCATGCCGGTGCCATGCCGGTGCCATGCCGGTGCCATGCCGGTGCCATGCCGGTGCCATGCCGGTGCCATGCCGGTGCCATGCCGGTGCCATGCCGGTGCCATGCCGGTGCCATGCCGGTGCCATGCCGGTGCCATGCCGGTGCCATGCCATTCCATGCCATTCCATGCCATTCCATGCCATTCCATGCAATTCCATGCCATTCCATGCCATTCCATGCCATTCCATGCCATTCCATGCCATTCCATGCCATTCCATGCCATTCCATGCCATTCCATGCCATTCCATGCCATTCCATGCCATTCCATGCCATTCCATGCCATTCCATGCCATTCCATGCCATTCCGTGCCATGCCGTGCCATGCCGTGCCATGCCGGTGCCATGCCATTCCATGCCATTCCATGCCGGTGCCATGCCATTCCATGCCATTCCATGCCATTCCATGCCATTCCATGCCATTCCATGCCATTCCATGCCATTCCATGCCATTCCATGCCATTCCATGCCATTCCATGCCATTCCATGCCATTCCATGCCATTCCATGCCATTCAATGCCGTGCCATGCCGTGCCATGCCGTTCCATGCCGGTGCCATGCCGTGCCATGCCGGTGCCATGCCGTGCCATGCCGTGCCATGCCGGTGCCATGCCGGTGCCATGCCGGTGCCATGCCGTGCCATGCCGGTGCCATGCCGGTGCCATGCCGGTGCCATGCCGGTGCCATGCCGGTGCCATGCCGGTGCCATGCCGGTGCCATGCCGGTGCCATGCCATTCCATGCCATTCCATGCCATTCCATGCCATTCCATGCCATTCCATGCCATTCCATGCCATTCCATGCCATTCCATGCCATTCCATGCCATTCCATGCCATTCCATGCCATTCCATGCCATTCCATGCCATTCCATGCCATTCCATGCCATTCCATGCCATTCCATGCCATTCCATGCCATTCAATGCCGTGCCATGCCGTGCCATGCCGTGCCATGCCATTCCATGCCATTCCATGCCGGTGCCATGCCATTCCATGCCATTCCATGCCATTCCATGCCATTCCATGCCATTCCATGCCATTCCATGCCATTCCATGCCATTCCATGCCATTCCATGCCATTCCATGCCATTTCATGCCATTCCATGCCATTCCATGCCATTCCATGCCATTCCATGCCATTCCATGCCATTCCATGCCATTCCATGCCATTCCATGCCATTCAATGCCGTGCCATGCCGTGCCATGCCGGTGCCATGCCTGTGACATGCCGGTGCCATGCCGGTGCCATGCCGGTGCCATGCCATTCCATGCCATTCCATGCCATTCCATGCCATTCCATGCAATTCCATGCCATTCCATGCCATTCCATGCCATTCCATGCCATTCCATGCAATTCCATGCCATTCCATGCCATTCCATGCCATTCCATGCCATTCCATGCCATTCCATGCCATTCCATGCCATGCCGTGCCATGCCGGTGCCATGCCGTGCCATGCCGGTGCCATGCCGTGCCATGCCGGTGCCATGCCGTGCCATGCCGGTGCCATGCCGGTGCCATGCCATTCCATGATATTCCATGCCATTCCATGCCATTCCATGCCATTCCATGCCATTCCATGCCATTCCATGCCATTCCATGCCATTCCATGCCATTCCATGCCATTCCATGCCATTCCATGCCATTCCATGCCATTCCATGCCATTCCATGCCATTCCATGCCATTCCATGCCATTCCATGCCATTCCATGCCATTCCATGCCATTCCATGCCATTCCATGCCATTCCATGCCATTCCATGCCATTCCATGCCATTCCATGCCATTCCATGCCATTCCATGCCATTCCATGCCATTCCATGCCATTCCATGCCATTCCATGCCATTCCATGCCATTCCATGCCATTCCATGCCATTCCATGCCATTCCATGCCATTCCATGCCATTCCATGCCATTCCATGCCATTCCATGCCATTCCATGCCATTCCATGTCATTCCATGCCATTCCATGCCATTCCATGCCATTCCATGCCATTCCATGCCATTCCATGCCATTCCATGCCATTCCATGCCATTCCATGCCATTCCATGCCATTCCATGCCATTCCATGCCGTGCCATGCCGTGCCATGCCGTGCCATGCCGGTGCCATGCCGTGCCATGCCGGTGCCATGCCGTGCCATGCCGGTGCCATGCCGTGCCATGCCGGTGCCATGCCGTGCCATGCCGGTGCCATGCCATTCCATGCCATTCCATGCCATTCCATGCCATTCCATGCAATTCCATGCCATTCCATGCCATTCCATGCCATTCCATGCCATTCCATGCCATTCCATGCCATTCCATGCCATTCCATGCCATTCCATGCCATTCCATGCCATTCCATGCCATTCCATGCCATTCCATGCCATTCCATGCCATTCCATGCCATTCCATGCCATTCCATGCCATTCCATGCCATTCCATGCCATTCCATGCCATTCAATGCCGTGCCATGCCGTGCCATGCCGTGCCATGCCATTCCATGCCATTCCATGCCATTCCATGCCATTCCATGCCATTCCATGCCATTCCATGCCATTCCATGCCATTCCATGCCATTCCATGCCATTCCATGCCATTCCATGCCATTCCATGCCATTCCATGCCATTCCATGCCATTCCATGCCATTCCATGCCATTCCATGCCATTCCATGCCATTCCATGCCATTCCATGCCATTCCATGCCATTCCATGCCATTCCATGCCATTCCATGCCATTCCATGCCATTCCATGCCATTCCATGCCGTGCCATGCCGGTGCCATGCCGTGCCATGCCGGTGCCATGCCGTGCCATGCCGGTGCCATGCCGTGCCATGCCGGTGCCATGCCGTGCCATGCCGGTGCCATGCCGTGCCATGCCGGTGCCATGCCGTGCCATGCCGGTGCCATGCCGTGCCATGCCGGTGCCATGCCGGTGCCATGCCGGTGCCATGCCGGTGCCATGCCGGTGCCATGCCGGTGCCATGCCGGTGCCATGCCGGTGCCATGCCATTCCATGCCATTCCATGCCATTCCATGCCATTCCGTGCCATGCCGTGCCATGGCGTGCCATGCCGGTGCCATGCCGTTCCATGCCATTCCATGCCATTCCATGCCGGTGCCATGCCATTCCATGCCATTCCATGCCATTCCATGCCATTCCATGCCATTCCATGCCATTCCATGCCATTCCATGCCATTCAATGCCGTGCCATGCCGTGCCATGCCGTGCCATGCCGTGCCATGCCGGTGCCATGCCATTCCATGCCATTCCATGCCATTCCATGCCATTCCATGCCATTCCATGCCATTCCATGCCATTCCATGCCATTCCATGCCATTCCATGCCATTCCATGCCATTCCATGCCATTCAATGCCGTGCCATGCCATTCAATGCCGTGCCATGCCGGTGCCATGCCGTGCCATGCCGGTGCCATGCCGTGCCATGCCGGTGCCATGCCTGTGACATGCCGGTGCCATGCCGGTGCCATGCCGGTGCCATGCCATTCCATGCCATTCCATGCCATTCCATGCCATTCCATGCAATTCCATGCCATTCCATGCAATTCCATGCCATTCCATGCCATTCCATGCCATTCCATGCCATTCCATGCCATTCCATGCAATTCCATGCCATTCCATGCCATTCCATGCCATTCCATGCCATTCCATGCCATTCCATGCCATGCCGTGCCATGCCGGTGCCATGCCGTGCCATGCCGGTGCCATGCCGTGCCATGCCGGTGCCATGCCGTGCCATGCCGGTGCCATGCCGGTGCCATGCCATTCCATGATATTCCATGCCATTCCATGCCATTCCATGCCATTCCATGCCATTCCATGCCATTCCATGCCATTCCATGCCATTCCATGCCATTCCATGCCATTCCATGCCATTCCATGCCATTCCATGCCATTCCATGCCATTCCATGCCATTCCATGCCATTCCATGCCATTCCATGCCATTCCATGCCATTCCATGCCATTCCATGCCATTCCATGCCATTCCATGCCATTCCATGCCATTCCATGCCATTCCATGCCATTCCATGCCATTCCATGCCATTCCATGCCATTCCATGCCATTCCATGCCATTCCATGCCATTCCATGCCATTCCATGCCATTCCATGCCATTCCATGTCATTCCATGCCATTCCATGTCATTCCATGCCATTCCATGCCATTCCATGCCATTCCATGCCATTCCATGCCATTCCATGCCATTCCATGCCATTCCATGCCATTCCATGCCATTCCATGCCATTCCATGCCATTCCATGCCATTCCATGCCATTCCATGCCATTCCATGCCATTCCATGCCATTCCATGCCATTCCATGCCATTCCATGCCATTCCATGCCATTCCATGCCATTCCATGCCATTCCATGCCGTGCCATGCCGTGCCATGCCGTGCCATGCCGGTGCCATGCCGTGCCATGCCGGTGCCATGCCGTGCCATGCCGGTGCCATGCCGTGCCATGCCGGTGCCATGCCGTGCCATGCCGGTGCCATGCCATTCCATGCCATTCCATGCCATTACATGCCATTCCATGCCATTCCATGCAATTCCATGCCATTCCATGCCATTCCATGCCATTCCATGCCATTCCATGCCATTCCATGCCATTCCATGCCATTCCATGCCATTCCATGCCATTCCATGCCATTCCATGCCATTCCATGCCATTCCATGCCATTCCATGCCATTCCATGCCATTCCATGCCATTCCATGCCATTCCATGCAATTCCATGCCATTCCATGCCATTCCATGCCATTCCATGCCATTCCATGCCATTCCATGCAATTCCATGCCATTCCATGCCATTCCATGCCATTCCATGCCATTCCATGCCATTCCATGCCATTCCATGCCATTCCATGCCATTCCATGCCATTCAATGCCGTGCCATGCCGTGCCATGCCGTGCCATGCCATTCCATGCCATTCCATGCCATTCCATGCCATTCCATGCCATTCCATGCCATTCCATGCCATTCCATGCCATTTCATGCCATTCCATGCCATTCCATGCCATTCCATGCCATTCCATGCCATTCCATGCCATTCCATGCCATTCAATGCCGTGCCATGCCATTCAATGCCGTGCCATGCCGGTGCCATGCCGTGCCATGCCGGTGCCATGCCGTGCCATGCCGGTGCCATGCCTGTGACATGCCGGTGCCATGCCGGTGCCATGCCGGTGCCATGCCATTCCATGCCATTCCATGCCATTCCATGCCATTCCATGCAATTCCATGCCATTCCATGCCATTCCATGCCATTCCATGCCATTCCATGCCATTCCATGCAATTCCATGCCATTCCATGCCATTCCATGCCATTCCATGCCATTCCATGCCATTCCATGCCATGCCGTGCCATGCCGGTGCCATGCCGTGCCATGCCGGTGCCATGCCGTGCCATGCCGGTGCCATGCCGGTGCCATGCCATTCCATGATATTCCATGCCATTCCATGCCATTCCATGCCATTTCATGCCATTCCATGCCATTCCATGCCATTCCATGCCATTCCATGCCATTCCATGCCATTCCATGCCATTCCATGCCATTCCATGCCATTCCATGCCATTCCATGCCATTCCATGCCATTCCATGCCATTCCATGCCATTCCATGCCATTCCATGCCATTCCATGCCATTCCATGCCATTCCATGTCATTCCATGCCATTCCATGCCATTCCATGCCATTCCATGCCATTCCATGCCATTCCATGCCATTCCATGCCATTCCATGCCATTCCATGCCATTCCATGCCATTCCATGCCATTCCATGCCATTCCATGCCATTCCATGCCATTCCATGCCATTCCATGCCATTCCATGCCATTCCATGCCATTCCATGCCATTCCATGCCGTGCCATGCCGTGCCATGCCGTGCCATGCCGGTGCCATGCCGTGCCATGCCGGTGCCATGCCGTGCCATGCCGGTGCCATGCCGTGCCATGCCGGTGCCATGCCGTGCCATGCCGGTGCCATGCCATTCCATGCCATTCCATGCCATTACATGCCATTCCATGCCATTCCATGCAATTCCATGCCATTCCATGCCATTCCATGCCATTCCATGCCATTCCATGCCATTCCATGCCATTCCATGCCATTCCATGCCATTCCATGCCATTCCATGCCATTCCATGCCATTCCATGCCATTCCATGCCATTCCATGCCATTCCATGCCATTCCATGCCGTGCCATTCCATGCCATTCAATGCCGTGCCATGCCGTGCCATGCCGTGCCATGCCATTCCATGCCATTCCATGCCATTCCATGCAATTCCATGCCATTCCATGCCATTCCATGCCATTCCATGCCATTCCATGCCATTCCATGCCATGCCGTGCCATGCCGGTGCCATGCCGTGCCATGCCGGTGCCATGCCGTGCCATGCCGGTGCCATGCCATTCCATGCCATTCCATGCCATTCCATGCCATTCCATGCCATTCCATGCCATTCCATGCAATTCCATGCCATTCCATGCCATTCCATGCCATTCCATGCCATTCCATGCCATTCCATGCCATTCCATGCCATTCCATGCCATTCAATGCCGTGCCATGCCGTGCCATGCCGTGCCATGCCATTCCATGCCATTCCATGCCATTCCATGCCATTCCATGCCATTCCATGCCATTCCATGCCATTCCATGCCATTCCATGCCATTCCATGCCGTGCCATGCCGGTGCCATGCCGTGCCATGCCGGTGCCATGCCGTGCCATGCCGGTGCCATGCCGTGCCATGCCGGTGCCATGCCGTGCCATGCCGGTGCCATGCCGGTGCCATGCCGGTGCCATGCCGGTGCCATGCCGGTGCCATGCCGGTGCCATGCCGGTGCCATGCCGGTGCCATGCCATTCCATGCCATTCCATGCCATTCCATGCCATTCCATGCAATTCCATGCCATTCCATGCCATTCCATGCCATTCCATGCCATTCCATGCCATTCCATGCCATTCCATGCCATTCCGTGCCATGCCGTGCCATGCCGTGCCATGCCGGTGCCATGCCGTTCCATGCCATTCCATGCCATTCCATGCCGGTGCCATGCCATTCCATGCCATTCCATGCCATTCCATGCCATTCCATGCCATTCCATGCCATTCCATGCCATTCCATGCCATTCCATGCCATTCCATGCCATTCCATGCCATTCCATGCCATTCCATGCCATTCCATGCCATTCCATGCCATTCCATGCCATTCCATGCCATTCCATGCCATTCCATGCCATTCCATGCCATTCCATGCCATTCCATGCCATTCCATGCCATTCCATGCCATTCCATGCCATTCAATGCCGTGCCATGCCGTGCCATGCCGTGCCATGCCGGTGCCATGCCGTGCCATGCCGGTGCCATGCCGTGCCATGCCGTGCCATGCCGGTGCCATGCCGGTGCCATGCCGGTGCCATGCCGGTGCCATGCCATTCCATGCCATTCCATGCCATTCCATGCAATTCCATGCCATTCCATGCCATTCCATGCCATTCCATGCCATTCCATGCCATTCCATGCCATTCCATGCCATTCCGTGCCATGCCGTGCCATGCCGTGCCATGCCGGTGCCATGCCATTCCATGCCATTCCATGCCGGTGCCATGCCATTCCATGCCATTCCATGCCATTCCATGCCATTCCATGCCATTCCATGCCATTCCATGCCATTCCATGCCATTCCATGCCATTCCATGCCATTCCATGCCATTCCATGCCATTCCATGCCATTCCATGCCATTCCATGCCATTCCATGCCATTCCATGCCATTCCATGCCATTCCATGCCATTCCATGCCATTCCATGCCATTCCATGCCATTCCATGCCATTCCATGCCATTCCATGCCATTCCATGCCATTCCATGCCATTCCATGCCATTCCATGCCATTCCATGCCATTCCATGCCATTCCATGCCATTCCATGCCATTCCATGCCATTCCATGCCATTCAATGCCGTGCCATGCCGTGCCATGCCGTTCCATGCCGGTGCCATGCCGTGCCATGCCGGTGCCATGCCGTGCCATGCCGTGCCATGCCGGTGCCATGCCGGTGCCATGCCGGTGCCATGCCGGTGCCATGCCGGTGCCATGCCATTCCATGCCATTCCATGCCATTCCATGCCATTCAATGCCGTGCCATGCCGTGCCATGCCGGTGCCATGCCGTGCCATGCCGGTGCCATGCCTGTGACATGCCGGTGCCATGCCGGTGCCATGCCATTCCATGCCATTCCATGCCATTCCATGCCATTCCATGCAATTCCATGCCATTCCATGCCATTCCATGCCATTCCATGCCATTCCATGCAATTCCATGCCATTCCATGCCATTCCATGCCATTCCATGCCATTCCATGCCATTCCATGCCATTCCATGCCATTCCATGCCATGCCGTGCCATGCCGGTGCCATGCCGTGCCATGCCGGTGCCATGCCGTGCCATGCCGGTGCCATGCCGTGCCATGCCGTGCCATGCCGGTGCCATGCCGTGCCATGCCGGTGCCATGCCGTGCCATGCCGGTGCCATGCCGGTGCCATGCCGTGCCATGCCGGTGCCATGCCATTCCATGCAATTCCATGCCATTCCATGCCATTCCATGCCATTCCATGCCATTCCATGCCATTCCATGCCATTCCATGCCATTCCATGCCATTCCATGCCATTCCATGCCATTCCATGCCATTCCATGCCATTCCATGCCATTCCATGCCATTCCATGCCATTCCATGCCATTCAATGCCGTGCCATGCCGTGCCATGCCGTGCCATGCCATTCCATGCCATTCCATGCCATTCCATGCCATTCCATGCCATTCCATGCCATTCCATGCCATTCCATGCCATTCCATGCCATTCCATGCCGTGCCATGCCGGTGCCATGCCGTGCCATGCCGGTGCCATGCCGTGCCATGCCGGTGCCATGCCGTGCCATGCCGGTGCCATGCCGTGCCATGCCGGTGCCATGCCGGTGCCATGCCGGTGCCATGCCGGTGCCATGCCGGTGCCATGCCGGTGCCATGCCGGTGCCATGCCGGTGCCATGCCGGTGCCATGCCGGTGCCATGCCGGTGCCATGCCGGTGCCATGCCATTCCATGCCATTCCATGCCATTCCATGCCATTCCGTGCCATGCCGTGCCATGCCGTGCCATGCCGGTGCCATGCCGTTCCATGCCATTCCATGCCATTCCATGCCGGTGCCATGCCATTCCATGCCATTCCATGCCATTCCATGCCATTCCATGCCATTCCATGCCATTCCATGCCATTCAATGCCGTGCCATGCCGTGCCATGCCGTGCCATGCCGTGCCATGCCGGTGCCATGCCATTCCATGCCATTCCATGCCATTCCATGCCATTCCATGCCATTCCATGCCATTCCATGCCATTCCATGCCATTCCATGCCATTCCATGCCATTCCATGCCATTCCATGCCATTCCATGCCATTCCATGCCATTCCATGCCATTCCATGCCATTCAATGCCGTGCCATGCCGTGCCATGCCGGTGCCATGCCTGTGACATGCCGGTGCCATGCCGGTGCCATGCCGGTGCCATGCCATTCCATGCCATTCCATGCCATTCCATGCCATTCCATGCAATTCCATGCCATTCCATGCCATTCCATGCCATTCCATGCCATTCCATGCAATTCCATGCCATTCCATGCCATTCCATGCCATTCCATGCCATTCCATGCCATTCCATGCCATGCCGTGCCATGCCGGTGCCATGCCGTGCCATGCCGGTGCCATGCCGTGCCATGCCGGTGCCATGCCGTGCCATGCCGGTGCCATGCCGGTGCCATGCCATTCCATGATATTCCATGCCATTCCATGCCATTCCATGCCATTCCATGCCATTCCATGCCATTCCATGCCATTCCATGCCATTCCATGCCATTCCATGCCATTCCATGCCATTCCATGCCATTCCATGCCATTCCATGCCATTCCATGCCATTCCATGCCATTCCATGCCATTCCATGCCATTCCATGCCATTCCATGCCATTCCATGCCATTCCATGCCATTCCATGCCATTCCATGCCATTCCATGCCATTCCATGCCATTCCATGCCATTCCATGCCATTCCATGCCATTCCATGCCATTCCATGCCATTCCATGCCATTCCATGCCATTCCATGCCATTCCATGCCATTCCATGCCATTCCATGCCATTCCATGCAATTCCATGCCATTCCATGCCATTCCATGCCATTCCATGCCATTCCATGCCATTCCATGCCATTCCATGCCATGCCGTGCCATGCCGGTGCCATGCCGTGCCATGCCGGTGCCATGCCGTGCCATGCCGGTGCCATGCCGTGCCATGCCGGTGCCATGCCGGTGCCATGCCATTCCATGATATTCCATGCCATTCCATGCCATTCCATGCCATTCCATGCCATTCCATGCCATTCCATGCCATTCCATGCCATTCCATGCCATTCCATGCCATTCCATGCCATTCCATGCCATTCCATGCCATTCCATGCCATTCCATGCCATTCCATGCCATTCCATGCCATTCCATGCCATTCCATGCCATTCCATGCCATTCCATGCCATTCCATGCCATTCCATGCCATTCCATGCCATTCCATGCCATTCCATGCCATTCCATGCCATTCCATGCCATTCCATGCCATTCCATGCCATTCCATGCCATTCCATGCCATTCCATGCCATTCCATGCCATTCCATGCCATTCCATGCCATTCCATGCCATTCCATGCCATTCCATGCCATTCCATGCCATTCCATGCCATTCCATGCCATTCCATGCCATTCCATGCCATTCCATGCCATTCCATGTCATTCCATGCCATTCCATGCCATTCCATGCCATTCCATGCCATTCCATGCCATTCCATGCCATTCCATGCCATTCCATGCCATTCCATGCCATTCCATGCCATTCCATGCCATTCCATGCCATTCCATGCCGTGCCATGCCATTCCATGCCATTCCATGCCGTGCCATGCCGTGCCATGCCGTGCCATGCCGGTGCCATGCCGTGCCATGCCGGTGCCATGCCGTGCCATGCCGGTGCCATGCCGTGCCATGCCGGTGCCATGCCGTGCCATGCCGGTGCCATGCCATTCCATGCCATTCCATGCCATTCCATGCCATTCCATGCAATTCCATGCCATTCCATGCCATTCCATGCCATTCCATGCCATTCCATGCCATTCCATGCCATTCCATGCCATTCCATGCCATTCCATGCCATTCCATGCCATTCCATGCCATTCCATGCCATTCCATGCCATTCCATGCCATTCCATGCCATTCCATGCCATTCCATGCCATTCCATGCCATTCCATGCCATTCCATGCCATTCAATGCCGTGCCATGCCGTGCCATGCCGTGCCATGCCATTCCATGCCATTCCATGCCATTCCATGCCATTCCATGCCATTCCATGCCATTCCATGCCATTCCATGCCATTCCATGCCATTCCATGCCATTCCATGCCATTCCATGCCATTCCATGCCATTCCATGCCATTCCATGCCATTCCATGCCATTCCATGCCATTCCATGCCATTCCATGCCATTCCATGCCATTCCATGCCATTCCATGCCATTCCATGCCATTCCATGCCATTCCATGCCATTCCATGCCATTCCATGCCGTGCCATGCCGGTGCCATGCCGTGCCATGCCGGTGCCATGCCGTGCCATGCCGGTGCCATGCCGGTGCCATGCCGTGCCATGCCGGTGCCATGCCGTGCCATGCCGGTGCCATGCCGTGCCATGCCGGTGCCATGCCGTGCCATGCCGGTGCCATGCCGTGCCATGCCGGTGCCATGCCGGTGCCATGCCGGTGCCATGCCGGTGCCATGCCGGTGCCATGCCGGTGCCATGCCGGTGCCATGCCATTCCATGCCATTCCATGCCATTCCATGCCATTCCGTGCCATGCCGTGCCATGGCGTGCCATGCCGGTGCCATGCCGTTCCATGCCATTCCATGCCATTCCATGCCGGTGCCATGCCATTCCATGCCATTCCATGCCATTCCATGCCATTCCATGCCATTCCATGCCATTCCATGCCATTCAATGCCGTGCCATGCCGTGCCATGCCGTGCCATGCCGTGCCATGCCGGTGCCATGCCATTCCATGCCATTCCATGCCATTCCATGCCATTCCATGCCATTCCATGCCATTCCATGCCATTCCATGCCATTCCATGCCATTCCATGCCATTCCATGCCATTCCATGCCATTTCATGCCATTCCATGCCATTCCATGCCATTCCATGCCATTCCATGCCATTCCATGCCATTCAATGCCGTGCCATGCCATTCAATGCCGTGCCATGCCGGTGCCATGCCGTGCCATGCCGGTGCCATGCCGTGCCATGCCGGTGCCATGCCTGTGACATGCCGGTGCCATGCCGGTGCCATGCCATTCCATGCCATTCCATGCCATTCCATGCCATTCCATGCAATTCCATGCCATTCCATGCCATTCCATGCCATTCCATGCCATTCCATGCCATTCCATGCAATTCCATGCCATTCCATGCCATTCCATGCCATTCCATGCCATTCCATGCCATTCCATGCCATTCCATGCCATGCCGTGCCATGCCGGTGCCATGCCGTGCCATGCCGGTGCCATGCCGTGCCATGCCGGTGCCATGCCGTGCCATGCCGGTGCCATGCCGGTGCCATGCCATTCCATGATATTCCATGCCATTCCATGCCATTCCATGCCATTTCATGCCATTCCATGCCATTCCATGCCATTCCATGCCATTCCATGCCATTCCATGCCATTCCATGCCATTCCATGCCATTCCATGCCATTCCATGCCATTCCATGCCATTCCATGCCATTCCATGCCATTCCATGCCATTCCATGCCATTCCATGCCATTCCATGCCATTCCATGCCATTCCATGCCATTCCATGCCATTCCATGCCATTCCATGCCATTCCATGCCATTCCATGCCATTCCATGCCATTCCATGCCATTCCATGCCATTCCATGCCATTCCATGCCATTCCATGCCATTCCATGTCATTCCATGCCATTCCATGCCATTCCATGCCATTCCATGCCATTCCATGCCATTCCATGCCATTCCATGCCATTCCATGCCATTCCATGCCATTCCATGCCATTCCATGCCATTCCATGCCATTCCATGCCATTCCATGCCATTCCATGCCATTCCATGCCATTCCATGCCATTCCATGCCATTCCATGCCATTCCATGCCATTCCATGCCATTCCATGCCATTCCATGCCATTCCATGCCGTGCCATGCCGTGCCATGCCGTGCCATGCCGGTGCCATGCCGTGCCATGCCGGTGCCATGCCGTGCCATGCCGGTGCCATGCCGTGCCATGCCGGTGCCATGCCGTGCCATGCCGGTGCCATGCCATTCCATGCCATTCCATGCCATTACATGCCATTCCATGCCATTCCATGCAATTCCATGCCATTCCATGCCATTCCATGCCATTCCATGCCATTCCATGCCATTCCATGCCATTCCATGCCATTCCATGCCATTCCATGCCATTCCATGCCATTCCATGCCATTCCATGCCATTCCATGCCATTCCATGCCATTCCATGCCGTGCCATGCCGGTGCCATGCCGTGCCATGCCGGTGCCATGCCGTGCCATGCCGGTGCCATGCCGTGCCATGCCGGTGCCATGCCGTGCCATGCCGGTGCCATGCCGTGCCATGCCGGTGCCATGCCGTGCCATGCCGGTGCCATGCCGTGCCATGCCGGTGCCATGCCGTGCCATGCCGGTGCCATGCCGGTGCCATGCCGGTGCCATGCCGGTGCCATGCCGGTGCCATGCCGGTGCCATGCCGGTGCCATGCCATTCCATGCCATTCCATGCCATTCCATGCCATTCCGTGCCATGCCGTGCCATGGCGTGCCATGCCGGTGCCATGCCGTTCCATGCCATTCCATGCCATTCCATGCCGGTGCCATGCCATTCCATGCCATTCCATGCCATTCCATGCCATTCCATGCCATTCCATGCCATTCCATGCCATTCAATGCCGTGCCATGCCGTGCCATGCCGTGCCATGCCGTGCCATGCCGGTGCCATGCCATTCCATGCCATTCCATGCCATTCCATGCCATTCCATGCCATTCCATGCCATTCCATGCCATTCCATGCCATTCCATGCCATTCCATGCCATTCCATGCCATTTCATGCCATTCCATGCCATTCCATGCCATTCCATGCCATTCCATGCCATTCCATGCCATTCCATGCCATTCAATGCCGTGCCATGCCATTCAATGCCGTGCCATGCCGGTGCCATGCCGTGCCATGCCGGTGCCATGCCTGTGACATGCCGGTGCCATGCCGGTGCCATGCCGGTGCCATGCCATTCCATGCCATTCCATGCCATTCCATGCCATTCCATGCAATTCCATGCCATTCCATGCCATTCCATGCCATTCCATGCCATTCCATGCAATTCCATGCCATTCCATGCCATTCCATGCCATTCCATGCCATTCCATGCCATTCCATGCCATTCCATGCCATGCCGTGCCATGCCGGTGCCATGCCGTGCCATGCCGGTGCCATGCCGTGCCATGCCGGTGCCATGCCGTGCCATGCCGGTGCCATGCCGGTGCCATGCCATTCCATGATATTCCATGCCATTCCATGCCATTCCATGCCATTCCATGCCATTCCATGCCATTCCATGCCATTCCATGCCATTCCATGCCATTCCATGCCATTCCATGCCATTCCATGCCATTCCATGCCATTCCATGCCATTCCATGCCATTCCATGCCATTCCATGCCATTCCATGCCATTCCATGCCATTCCATGCCATTCCATGCCATTCCATGCCATTCCATGCCATTCCATGCCATTCCATGCCATTCCATGCCATTCCATGCCATTCCATGCCATTCCATGCCATTCCATGCCATTCCATGCCATTCCATGCCATTCCATGCCATTCCATGCCATTCCATGCCATTTCATGCCATTCCATGCCATTCCATGCCATTCCATGCCATTCCATGCCATTCCATGCCATTCCATGCCATTCCATGCCATTCCATGCCATTCCATGCCATTCCATGCCATTCCATGCCATTCCATGCCATTCCATGCCATTCCATGCCATTCCATGCCATTCCATGCCATTCCATGCCATTCCATGCCATTCCATGCCATTCCATGCCATTCCATGCCATTCCATGCCATTCCATGCCATTCCATGCCATTCCATGTCATTCCATGCCATTCCATGCCGTGCCATGCCGTGCCATGCCGTGCCATGCCGTGCCATGCCGGTGCCATGTCGTGCCATGCCGGTGCCATGCCGTGCCATGCCGGTGCCATGCCGTGCCATGCCGGTGCCATGCCGTGCCATGCCGGTGCCATGCCGTGCCATGCCGGTGCCATGCCATTCCATGCCATTCCATGCCATTCCATGCCATTCCATGCAATTCCATGCCATTCCATGCCATTCCATGCCATTCCATGCCATTCCATGCCATTCCATGCCATTCCATGCCATTCCATGCCATTCCATGCCATTCCATGCCATTCCATGCCATTCCATGCCATTCCATGCCATTCCATGCCATTCCATGCCATTCCATGCCATTCCATGCCATTCCATGCCATTCCATGCCATTCCATGCCATTCCATGCCATTCCATGCCATTCCATGCCATTCAATGCCGTGCCATGCCGTGCCATGCCGTGCCATGCCATTCCATGCCATTCCATGCCATTCCATGCCATTCCATGCCATTCCATGCCATTCCATGCCATTCCATGCCATTCCATGCCATTCCATGCCATTCCATGCCATTCCATGCCATTCCATGCCATTCCATGCCATTCCATGCCATTCCATGCCATTCCATGCCATTCCATGCCATTCCATGCCATTCCATGCCATTCCATGCCATTCCATGCCATTCCATGCCATTCCATGCCATTCCATGCCATTCCATGCCATTCCATGCCATTCCATGCCATTCCATGCCATTCCATGCCATTCCATGCCGTGCCATGCCGGTGCCATGCCGTGCCATGCCGGTGCCATGCCGTGCCATGCCGGTGCCATGCCGTGCCATGCCGGTGCCATGCCGTGCCATGCCGGTGCCATGCCGTGCCATGCCGGTGCCATGCCGTGCCATGCCGGTGCCATGCCGTGCCATGCCGGTGCCATGCCGGTGCCATGCCGGTGCCATGCCGGTGCCATGCCGGTGCCATGCCGGTGCCATGCCGGTGCCATGCCATTCCATGCCATTCCATGCCATTCCATGCCATTCCGTGCCATGCCGTGCCATGGCGTGCCATGCCGGTGCCATGCCGTTCCATGCCATTCCATGCCATTCCATGCCGGTGCCATGCCATTCCATGCCATTCCATGCCATTCCATGCCATTCCATGCCATTCCATGCCATTCCATGCCATTCCATGCCATTCCATGCCATTCCATGCCATTCAATGCCGTGCCATGCCGTGCCATGCCGTGCCATGCCGTGCCATGCCGGTGCCATGCCATTCCATGCCATTCCATGCCATTCCATGCCATTCCATGCCATTCCATGCCATTCCATGCCATTCCATGCCATTCCATGCCATTCCATGCCATTTCATGCCATTCCATGCCATTCCATGCCATTCCATGCCATTCCATGCCATTCCATGCCATTCCATGCCATTCAATGCCGTGCCATGCCATTCAATGCCGTGCCATGCCGGTGCCATGCCGTGCCATGCCGGTGCCATGCCGTGCCATGCCGGTGCCATGCCTGTGACATGCCGGTGCCATGCCGGTGCCATGCCGGTGCCATGCCATTCCATGCCATTCCATGCCATTCCATGCCATTCCATGCAATTCCATGCCATTCCATGCCATTCCATGCCATTCCATGCCATTCCATGCCATTCCATGCAATTCCATGCCATTCCATGCCATTCCATGCCATTCCATGCCATTCCATGCCATTCCATGCCATGCCGTGCCATGCCGGTGCCATGCCGTGCCATGCCGGTGCCATGCCGTGCCATGCCGGTGCCATGCCGGTGCCATGCCATTCCATGATATTCCATGCCATTCCATGCCATTCCATGCCATTTCATGCCATTCCATGCCATTCCATGCCATTCCATGCCATTCCATGCCATTCCATGCCATTCCATGCCATTCCATGCCATTCCATGCCATTCCATGCCATTCCATGCCATTCCATGCCATTCCATGCCATTCCATGCCATTCCATGCCATTCCATGCCATTCCATGCCATTCCATGCCATTCCATGCCATTCCATGCCATTCCATGCCATTCCATGCCATTCCATGCCATTCCATGCCATTCCATGCCATTCCATGCCATTCCATGCCATTCCATGCCATTCCATGTCATTCCATGCCATTCCATGTCATTCCATGCCATTCCATGCCATTCCATGCCATTCCATGCCATTCCATGCCATTCCATGCCATTCCATGCCATTCCATGCCATTCCATGCCATTCCATGCCATTCCATGCCATTCCATGCCATTCCATGCCATTCCATGCCATTCCATGCCATTCCATGCCATTCCATGCCATTCCATGCCATTCCATGCCGTGCCATGCCGTGCCATGCCGTGCCATGCCGGTGCCATGCCGTGCCATGCCGGTGCCATGCCGTGCCATGCCGGTGCCATGCCGTGCCATGCCGGTGCCATGCCGTGCCATGCCGGTGCCATGCCATTCCATGCCATTCCATGCCATTACATGCCATTCCATGCCATTCCATGCAATTCCATGCCATTCCATGCCATTCCATGCCATTCCATGCCATTCCATGCCATTCCATGCCATTCCATGCCATTCCATGCCATTCCATGCCATTCCATGCCATTCCATGCCATTCCATGCCATTCCATGCCATTCCATGCCATTCCATGCCATTCCATGCCATTCAATGCCGTGCCATTCCATGCCATTCAATGCCGTGCCATGCCGTGCCATGCCGTGCCATGCCATTCCATGCCATTCCATGCCATTCCATGCAATTCCATGCCATTCCATGCCATTCCATGCCATTCCATGCCATTCCATGCCATTCCATGCCATGCCGTGCCATGCCGGTGCCATGCCGTGCCATGCCGGTGCCATGCCATTCCATGCCATTCCATGCCATTCCATGCCATTCCATGCCATTCCATGCCATTCCATGCAATTCCATGCCATTCCATGCCATTCCATGCCATTCCATGCCATTCCATGCCATTCCATGCCATTCCATGCCATTCCATGCCATTCAATGCCGTGCCATGCCGTGCCATGCCGTGCCATGCCATTCCATGCCATTCCATGCCATTCCATGCCATTCCATGCCATTCCATGCCATTCCATGCCATTCCATGCCGTGCCATGCCGGTGCCATGCCGTGCCATGCCGGTGCCATGCCGTGCCATGCCGGTGCCATGCCGTGCCATGCCGGTGCCATGCCGTGCCATGCCGGTGCCATGCCGGTGCCATGCCGGTGCCATGCCGGTGCCATGCCGGTGCCATGCCGGTGCCATGCCGGTGCCATGCCGGTGCCATGCCATTCCATGCCATTCCATGCCATTCCATGCAATTCCATGCCATTCCATGCCATTCCATGCCATTCCATGCCATTCCATGCCATTCCATGCCATTCCGTGCCATGCCGTGCCATGCCGTGCCATGCCGGTGCCATGCCGTTCCATGCCATTCCATGCCATTCCATGCCGGTGCCATGCCATTCCATGCCATTCCATGCCATTCCATGCCATTCCATGCCATTCCATGCCATTCCATGCCATTCCATGCCATTCCATGCCATTCCATGCCATTCCATGCCATTCCATGCCATTCCATGCCATTCCATGCCATTCCATGCCATTCCATGCCATTCCATGCCATTCCATGCCATTCCATGCCATTCCATGCCATTCCATGCCATTCCATGCCATTCCATGCCATTCCATGCCATTCCATGCCATTCCATGCCATTCCATGCCATTCCATGCCATTCCATGCCATTCAATGCCGTGCCATGCCGTGCCATGCCGTGCCATGCCGGTGCCATGCCGTGCCATGCCGGTGCCATGCCGTGCCATGCCGTGCCATGCCGGTGCCATGCCGGTGCCATGCCATTCCATGCCATTCCATGCCATTCCATGCAATTCCATGCCATTCCATGCCATTCCATGCCATTCCATGCCATTCCATGCCATTCCATGCCATTCCATGCCATTCCATGCCATTCCATGCCATTCCATGCCATTCCGTGCCATGCCGTGCCATGCCGTGCCATGCCGGTGCCATGCCATTCCATGCCATTCCATGCCGGTGCCATGCCATTCCATGCCATTCCATGCCATTCCATGCCATTCCATGCCATTCCATGCCATTCCATGCCATTCCATGCCATTCCATGCCATTCCATGCCATTCCATGCCATTCCATGCCATTCCATGCCATTCCATGCCATTCCATGCCATTCCATGCCATTCCATGCCATTCCATGCCATTCCATGCCATTCCATGCCATTCCATGCCATTCCATGCCATTCCATGCCATTCCATGTCATTCCATGCCATTCCATGCCATTCCATGCCATTCCATGCCATTCCATGCCATTCCATGCCATTCCATGCCATTCCATGCCATTCCATGCCATTCCATGCCATTCCATGCCATTCCATGCCATTCCATGCCATTCCATGCCATTCCATGCCATTCCATGCCATTCCATGCCATTCCATGCCATTCCATGCCATTCCATGCCATTCCATGCCATTCCATGCCATTCCATGCCATTCCATGCCATTCCATGCCATTCCATGCCATTCCATGCCGTGCCATGCCGTGCCATGCCGGTGCCATGCCGTGCCATGCCGGTGCCATGCCGTGCCATGCCGGTGCCATGCCATTCCATGCCATTCCATGCCATTCCATGCCATTCCATGCCATTCCATGCAATTCCATGCCATTCCATGCCATTCCATGCCATTCCATGCCATTCCATGCCATTCCATGCCATTCCATGCCATTCCATGCCATTCCATGCCATTCCATGCCATTCCATGCCATTCCATGCCATTCCATGCCATTCCATGCCATTCCATGCCATTCCATGCCATTCCATGCCATTCCATGCCATTCCATGCCATTCCATGCCATTCAATGCCGTGCCATTCCATGCCATTCAATGCCGTGCCATGCCGTGCCATGCCGTGCCATGCCATTCCATGCCATTCCATGCCATTCCATGCAATTCCATGCCATTCCATGCCATTCCATGCCATTCCATGCCATTCCATGCCATTCCATGCCATGCCGTGCCATGCCGGTGCCATGCCGTGCCATGCCGGTGCCATGCCGTGCCATGCCGGTGCCATGCCATTCCATGCCATTCCATGCCATTCCATGCCATTCCATGCCATTCCATGCCATTCCATGCCATTCCATGCCATTCCATGCAATTCCATGCCATTCCATGCCATTCCATGCCATTCCATGCCATTCCATGCCATTCCATGCCATTCCATGCCATTCAATGCCGTGCCATGCCGTGCCATGCCGTGCCATGCCATTCCATGCCATTCCATGCCATTCCATGCCATTCCATGCCATTCCATGCCATTCCATGCCATTCCATGCCGTGCCATGCCGGTGCCATGCCGTGCCATGCCGGTGCCATGCCGTGCCATGCCGGTGCCATGCCGGTGCCATGCCGGTGCCATGCCGGTGCCATGCCGGTGCCATGCCGGTGCCATGCCGGTGCCATGCCGGTGCCATGCCGGTGCCATGCCGGTGCCATGCCGGTGCCATGCCATTCCATGCCATTCCATGCCATTCCATGCCATTCCATGCAATTCCATGCCATTCCATGCCATTCCATGCCATTCCATGCCATTCCGTGCCATGCCGTGCCATGCCGTGCCATGCCGGTGCCATGCCGTTCCATGCCATTCCATGCCATTCCATGCCGGTGCCATGCCATTCCATGCCATTCCATGCCATTCCATGCCATTCCATGCCATTCCATGCCATTCCATGCCATTCCATGCCATTCCATGCCATTCCATGCCATTCCATGCCATTCCATGCCATTCCATGCCATTCCATGCCATTCCATGCCATTCCATGCCATTCCATGCCATTCCATGCCATTCAATGCCGTGCCATGCCGTGCCATGCCGTGCCATGCCGGTGCCATGCCGTGCCATGCCGGTGCCATGCCGTGCCATGCCGTGCCATGCCGGTGCCATGCCGGTGCCATGCCGGTGCCATGCCGGTGCCATGCCATTCCATGCCATTCCATGCCATTCCATGCAATTCCATGCCATTCCATGCCATTCCATGCCATTCCATGCCATTCCATGCCATTCCATGCCATTCCATGCCATTCCATGCCATTCCATGCCATTCCATGCCATTCCATGCCATTCCATGCCATTCCATGCCATTCCATGCCATTCCGTGCCATGCCGTGCCATGCCGTGCCATGCCGGTGCCATGCCATTCCATGCCATTCCATGCCGGTGCCATGCCATTCCATGCCATTCCATGCCATTCCATGCCATTCCATGCCATTCCATGCCATTCCATGCCATTCCATGCCATTCCATGCCATTCCATGCCATTCCATGCCATTCCATGCCATTCCATGCCATTCCATGCCATTCCATGCCATTCCATGCCATTCCATGCCATTCCATGCCATTCCATGCCATTCCATGCCATTCCATGCCATTCCATGCCATTCCATGCCATTCCATGCCATTCCATGCCATTCCATGCCATTCCATGCCATTCCATGCCATTCCATGCCATTCCATGCCATTCCATGCCATTCCATGCCATTCAATGCCATTCAATGCCGTGCCATGCCGTGCCATGCCGTTCCATGCCGGTGCCATGCCGTGCCATGCCGGTGCCATGCCGTGCCATGCCGTGCCATGCCGGTGCCATGCCGGTGCCATGCCGGTGCCATGCCGTGCCATGCCGGTGCCATGCCGGTGCCATGCCGGTGCCATGCCGGTGCCATGCCGGTGCCATGCCGGTGCCATGCCATTCCATGCCATTCCATGCCATTCCATGCCATTCCATGCCATTCCATGCCATTCCATGCCATTCCATGCCATTCCATGCCATTCCATGCCATTCCATGCCATTCCATGCCATTCCATGCCATTCCATGCCATTCAATGCCGTGCCATGCCGTGCCATGCCGTGCCATGCCGTGCCATGCCGGTGCCATGCCATTCCATGCCATTCCATGCCATTCCATGCCGGTGCCATGCCATTCCATGCGATTCCATGCCATTCCATGCCATTCCATGCCATTCCATGCCATTCCATGCCATTTCATGCCATTCCATGCCATTCCATGCCATTCCATGCCATTCCATGCCATTCCATGCCATTCCATGCCATTCCATGCCATTCCATGCCATTCCATGCCATTCAATGCCGTGCCATGCCGTGCCATGCCGGTGCCATGCCGTGCCATGCCTGTGACATGCCGGTGCCATGCCGGTGCCATGCCGGTGCCATGCCATTCCATGCCATTCCATGCCATTCCATGCCATTCCATGCAATTCCATGCCATTCCATGCCATTCCATGCCATTCCATGCCATTCCATGCAATTCCATGCCATTCCATGCCATTCCATGCCATTCCATGCCATTCCATGCCATTCCATGCCATGCCGTGCCATGCCGGTGCCATGCCGTGCCATGCCGGTGCCATGCCGTGCCATGCCGGTGCCATGCCGTGCCATGCCGTGCCATGCCGGTGCCATGCCGTGCCATGCCGTGCCATGCCGGTGCCATGCCGTGCCATGCCGGTGCCATGCCGTGCCATGCCGGTGCCATGCCATTCCATGCCATTCCATGCCATTCCATGCCATTCCATGCCATTCCATGCAATTCCATGCCATTCCATGCCATTCCATGCCATTCCATGCCATTCCATGCCATTCCATGCCATTCCATGCCATTCCATGCCATTCCATGCCATTCCATGCCATTCCATGCCATTCCATGCCATTCCATGCCATTCCATGCCATTCCATGCCATTCCATGCCATTCAATGCCGTGCCATGCCGTGCCATGCCGTGCCATGCCATTCCATGCCATTCCATGCCATTCCATGCCATTCCATGCCATTCCATGCCATTCCATGCCATTCCATGCCATTCCATGCCATTCCATGCCATTCCATGCCATTCCATGCCATTCCATGCCATTCCATGCCATTCCATGCCATTCCATGCCATTCCATGCCATTCCATGCCATTCCATGCCGTGCCATGCCGGTGCCATGCCGTGCCATGCCGGTGCCATGCCGTGCCATGCCGGTGCCATGCCGTGCCATGCCGGTGCCATGCCGTGCCATGCCGGTGCCATGCCGTGCCATGCCGGTGCCATGCCGGTGCCATGCCGGTGCCATGCCGGTGCCATGCCGGTGCCATGCCGGTGCCATGCCGGTGCCATGCCGGTGCCATGCCGGTGCCATGCCGGTGCCATGCCATTCCATGCCATTCCATGCCATTCCATGCCATTCCGTGCCATGCCGTGCCATGCCGTGCCATGCCGGTGCCATGCCGTTCCATGCCATTCCATGCCATTCCATGCCGGTGCCATGCCATTCCATGCCATTCCATGCCATTCCATGCCATTCCATGCCATTCCATGCCATTCAATGCCGTGCCATGCCGTGCCATGCCGTGCCATGCCGTGCCATGCCGGTGCCATGCCATTCCATGCCATTCCATGCCATTCCATGCCATTCCATGCCATTCCATGCCATTCCATGCCATTCCATGCCATTTCATGCCATTCCATGCCATTCCATGCCATTCCATGCCATTCCATGCCATTCCATGCCATTCCATGCCATTCAATGCCGTGCCATGCCATTCAATGCCGTGCCATGCCGGTGCCATGCCGTGCCATGCCGGTGCCATGCCGTGCCATGCCGGTGCCATGCCTGTGACATGCCGGTGCCATGCCGGTGCCATGCCGGTGCCATGCCATTCCATGCCATTCCATGCCATTCCATGCCATTCCATGCAATTCCATGCCATTCCATGCCATTCCATGCCATTCCATGCCATTCCATGCCATTCCATGCAATTCCATGCCATTCCATGCCATTCCATGCCATTCCATGCCATTCCATGCCATTCCATGCCATGCCGTGCCATGCCGGTGCCATGCCGTGCCATGCCGGTGCCATGCCGTGCCATGCCGGTGCCATGCCGGTGCCATGCCATTCCATGATATTCCATGCCATTCCATGCCATTCCATGCCATTCCATGCCATTCCATGCCATTCCATGCCATTCCATGCCATTCCATGCCATTCCATGCCATTCCATGCCATTCCATGCCATGCCGTGCCATGCCGGTGCCATGCCGTGCCATGCCGGTGCCATGCCGTGCCATGCCGGTGCCATGCCGTGCCATGCCGGGGCCATGCCGTGCCATGCCGTGCCGTGCCATGCCGTGCCATGCCGGTGCCATGCCGTGCCATGCCGGTGCCATGCCGTGCCATGCCGGTGCCATGCCGTGCCATGCCGGTGCCATGCCATTCCATGCCATTCCATGCCATTCCATGCCATTCCATGCCATTCCATGCAATTCCATGCCATTCCATGCCATTCCATGCCATTCCATGCCATTCCATGCCATTCCATGCCATTCCATGCCATTCCATGCCATTCCATGCCATTCCATGCCATTCCATGCCATTCCATGCCATTCCATGCCATTCCATGCCATTCCATGCCATTCAATGCCGTGCCATGCCGTGCCATGCCGTGCCATGCCATTCCATGCCATTCCATGCCATTCCATGCCATTCCATGCCATTCCATGCCATTCCATGCCATTCCATGCCATTCCATGCCATTCCATGCCATTCCATGCCATTCCATGCCATTCCATGCCATTCCATGCCATTCCATGCCATTCCATGCCATTCCATGCCATTCCATGCCATTCCATGCCATTCCATGCCATTCCATGCCATTCCATGCCATTCCATGCCATTCCATGCCATTCCATGCCATTCCATGCCATTCCATGCCATTCCATGCCATTCCATGCCATTCCATGCCATTCCATGCCATTCCATGCCGTGCCATGCCGGTGCCATGCCGTGCCATGCCGGTGCCATGCCGTGCCATGCCGGTGCCATGCCGTGCCATGCCGGTGCCATGCCGTGCCATGCCGGTGCCATGCCGTGCCATGCCGGTGCCATGCCGGTGCCATGCCGGTGCCATGCCGGTGCCATGCCGGTGCCATGCCGGTGCCATGCCGGTGCCATGCCGGTGCCATGCCGGTGCCATGCCGGTGCCATGCCGGTGCCATGCCATTCCATGCCATTCCATGCCATTCCATGCCATTCCGTGCCATGCCGTGCCATGCCGTGCCATGCCGGTGCCATGCCGTTCCATGCCATTCCATGCCATTCCATGCCGGTGCCATGCCATTCCATGCCATTCCATGCCATTCCATGCCATTCCATGCCATTCCATGCCATTCAATGCCGTGCCATGCCGGTGCCATGCCGTGCCATGCCGGTGCCATGCCGTGCCATGCCGGTGCCATGCCTGTGACATGCCGGTGCCATGCCGGTGCCATGCCGGTGCCATGCCATTCCATGCCATTCCATGCCATTCCATGCCATTCCATGCCATTCCATGCCATTCCATGCAATTCCATGCCATTCCATGCCATTCCATGCCATTCCATGCCATTCCATGCCATTCCATGCAATTCCATGCCATTCCATGCCATTCCATGCCATTCCATGCCATTCCATGCCATTCCATGCCATTCCATGCCATGCCGTGCCATGCCGGTGCCATGCCGTGCCATGCCGGTGCCATGCCGTGCCATGCCGGTGCCATGCCGGTGCCATGCCATTCCATGATATTCCATGCCATTCCATGCCATTCCATGCCATTTCATGCCATTCCATGCCATTCCATGCCATTCCATGCCATTCCATGCCATTCCATGCCATTCCATGCCATTCCATGCCATTCCATGCCATTCCATGCCATTCCATGCCATTCCATGCCATTCCATGCCATTCCATGCCATTCCATGCCATTCCATGCCATTCCATGCCATTCCATGCCATTCCATGCCATTCCATGCCATTCCATGCCATTCCATGTCATTCCATGCCATTCCATGCCATTCCATGCCATTCCATGCCATTCCATGCCATTCCATGCCATTCCATGCCATTCCATGCCATTCCATGCCATTCCATGCCATTCCATGCCATTCCATGCCATTCCATGCCATTCCATGCCATTCCATGCCATTCCATGCCATTCCATGCCGTGCCATGCCGTGCCATGCCGTGCCATGCCGGTGCCATGCCGTGCCATGCCGGTGCCATGCCGTGCCATGCCGGTGCCATGCCGTGCCATGCCGGTGCCATGCCGTGCCATGCCGTGCCATGCCGGTGCCATGCCGGTGCCATGCCGGTGCCATGCCGTGCCATGCCGGTGCCATGCCGGTGCCATGCCGGTGCCATGCCGGTGCCATGCCGGTGCCATGCCGGTGCCATGCCGGTGCCATGCCGGTGCCATGCCATTCCATGCCATTCCATGCCATTCCATGCCATTCCATGCCATTCCATGCCATTCCATGCCATTCCATGCCATTCCATGCCATTCCATGCCATTCCATGCCATTCCATGCCATTCCATGCCATTCAATGCCGTGCCATGCCGTGCCATGCCGTGCCATGCCGGTGCCATGCCATTCCATGCCATTCCATGCCATTCCATGCCGGTGCCATGCCATTCCATGCGATTCCATGCCATTCCATGCCATTCCATGCCATTCCATGCCATTCCATGCCATTTCATGCCATTCCATGCCATTCCATGCCATTCCATGCCATTCCATGCCATTCCATGCCATTCCATGCCATTCCATGCCATTCCATGCCATTCCATGCCATTCAATGCCGTGCCATGCCGTGCCATGCCGGTGCCATGCCGTGCCATGCCTGTGACATGCCGGTGCCATGCCGGTGCCATGCCGGTGCCATGCCATTCCATGCCATTCCATGCCATTCCATGCCATTCCATGCAATTCCATGCCATTCCATGCCATTCCATGCCATTCCATGCCATTCCATGCAATTCCATGCCATTCCATGCCATTCCATGCCATTCCATGCCATTCCATGCCATTCCATGCCATGCCGTGCCATGCCGGTGCCATGCCGTGCCATGCCGGTGCCATGCCGTGCCATGCCGGTGCCATGCCGTGCCATGCCGTGCCATGCCGGTGCCATGCCGTGCCATGCCGGTGCCATGCCGTGCCATGCCGGTGCCATGCCGTGCCATGCCGGTGCCATGCCATTCCATGCCATTCCATGCCATTCCATGCCATTCCATGCCATTCCATGCAATTCCATGCCATTCCATGCCATTCCATGCCATTCCATGCCATTCCATGCCATTCCATGCCATTCCATGCCATTCCATGCCATTCCATGCCATTCCATGCCATTCCATGCCATTCCATGCCATTCCATGCCATTCCATGCCATTCCATGCCATTCCATGCCATTCCATGCCATTCCATGCCATTCCATGTCATTCCATGCCATTCCATGCCATTCCATGCCATTCCATGCCATTCCATGCCATTCCATGCCATTCCATGCCATTCCATGCCATTCCATGCCATTCCATGCCATTCCATGCCATTCCATGCCATTCCATGCCATTCCATGCCATTCCATGCCATTCCATGCCATTCCATGCCATTCCATGCCATTCCATGCCATTCCATGCCATTCCATGCCATTCCATGCCGTGCCATGCCGTGCCATGCCGTGCCATGCCGGTGCCATGCCGTGCCATGCCGGTGCCATGCCGTGCCATGCCGGTGCCATGCCGTGCCATGCCGGTGCCATGCCGTGCCATGCCGGTGCCATGCCGTGCCATGCCGGTGCCATGCCATTCCATGCCATTCCATGCCATTCCATGCCATTCCATGCAATTCCATGCCATTCCATGCCATTCCATGCCATTCCATGCCATTCCATGCCATTCCATGCCATTCCATGCCATTCCATGCCATTCCATGCCATTCCATGCCATTCCATGCCATTCCATGCCATTCCATGCCATTCCATGCCATTCCATGCCATTCAATGCCGTGCCATGCCGTGCCATGCCGTGCCATGCCATTCCATGCCATTCCATGCCATTCCATGCCATTCCACGCCATTCCACGCCATTCCATGCCATTCCATGCCATTCCATGCCATTCCATGCCATTCCATGCCATTCCATGCCATTCCATGCCATTCCATGCCATTCCATGCCATTCCATGCCATTCCATGCCATTCCATGCCGTGCCATGCCGGTGCCATGCCGTGCCATGCCGGTGCCATGCCGTGCCATGCCGGTGCCATGCCGTGCCATGCCGGTGCCATGCCGTGCCATGCCGGTGCCATGCCGGTGCCATGCCGGTGCCATGCCGGTGCCATGCCGGTGCCATGCCGGTGCCATGCCGGTGCCATGCCGGTGCCATGCCGGTGCCATGCCGGTGCCATGCCATTCCATGCCATTCCATGCCATTCCATGCCATTCCGTGCCATGCCGTGCCATGCCGTGCCATGCCGGTGCCATGCCGTTCCATGCCATTCCATGCCATTCCATGCCGGTGCCATGCCATTCCATGCCATTCCATGCCATTCCATGCCATTCAATGCCGTGCCATGCCGTGCCATGCCGTGCCATGCCGTGCCATGCCGGTGCCATGCCATTCCATGCCATTCCATGCCATTCCATGCCATTCCATGCCATTCCATGCCATTCCATGCCATTCCATGCCATTCCATGCCATTTCATGCCATTCCATGCCATTCCATGCCATTCCATGCCATTCCATGCCATTCCATGCCATTCCATGCCATTCAATGCCGTGCCATGCCATTCAATGCCGTGCCATGCCGGTGCCATGCCGTGCCATGCCGGTGCCATGCCGTGCCATGCCGGTGCCATGCCTGTGACATGCCGGTGCCATGCCGGTGCCATGCCGGTGCCATGCCATTCCATGCCATTCCATGCCATTCCATGCCATTCCATGCCATTCCATGCCATTCCATGCAATTCCATGCCATTCCATGCCATTCCATGCCATTCCATGCCATTCCATGCCATTCCATGCAATTCCATGCCATTCCATGCCATTCCATGCCATTCCATGCCATTCCATGCCATTCCATGCCATTCCATGCCATGCCGTGCCATGCCGGTGCCATGCCGTGCCATGCCGGTGCCATGCCGTGCCATGCCGGTGCCATGCCGGTGCCATGCCATTCCATGATATTCCATGCCATTCCATGCCATTCCATGCCATTTCATGCCATTCCATGCCATTCCATGCCATTCCATGCCATTCCATGCCATTCCATGCCATTCCATGCCATTCCATGCCATTCCATGCCATTCCATGCCATTCCATGCCATTCCATGCCATTCCATGCCATTCCATGCCATTCCATGCCATTCCATGCCATTCCATGCCATTCCATGCCATTCCATGCCATTCCATGTCATTCCATGCCATTCCATGCCATTCCATGCCATTCCATGCCATTCCATGCCATTCCATGCCATTCCATGCCATTCCATGCCATTCCATGCCATTCCATGCCATTCCATGCCATTCCATGCCATTCCATGCCATTCCATGCCATTCCATGCCATTCCATGCCATTCCATGCCGTGCCATGCCGTGCCATGCCGTGCCATGCCGGTGCCATGCCGTGCCATGCCGGTGCCATGCCGTGCCATGCCGGTGCCATGCCGTGCCATGCCGGTGCCATGCCGTGCCATGCCGTGCCATGCCGGTGCCATGCCGGTGCCATGCCGGTGCCATGCCGTGCCATGCCGGTGCCATGCCGGTGCCATGCCGGTGCCATGCCGGTGCCATGCCGGTGCCATGCCGGTGCCATGCCGGTGCCATGCCGGTGCCATGCCATTCCATGCCATTCCATGCCATTCCATGCCATTCCATGCCATTCCATGCCATTCCATGCCATTCCATGCCATTCCATGCCATTCCATGCCATTCCATGCCATTCCATGCCATTCCATGCCATTCCATGCCATTCCATGCCATTCAATGCCGTGCCATGCCGTGCCATGCCGTGCCATGCCGGTGCCATGCCATTCCATGCCATTCCATGCCATTCCATGCCGGTGCCATGCCATTCCATGCGATTCCATGCCATTCCATGCCATTCCATGCCATTCCATGCCATTCCATGCCATTTCATGCCATTCCATGCCATTCCATGCCATTCCATGCCATTCCATGCCATTCCATGCCATTCCATGCCATTCCATGCCATTCCATGCCATTCCATGCCATTCAATGCCGTGCCATGCCGTGCCATGCCGGTGCCATGCCGTGCCATGCCTGTGACATGCCGGTGCCATGCCGGTGCCATGCCGGTGCCATGCCATTCCATGCCATTCCATGCCATTCCATGCCATTCCATGCAATTCCATGCCATTCCATGCCATTCCATGCCATTCCATGCCATTCCATGCAATTCCATGCCATTCCATGCCATTCCATGCCATTCCATGCCATTCCATGCCATTCCATGCCATTCCATGCCATGCCGTGCCATGCCGGTGCCATGCCGTGCCATGCCGGTGCCATGCCGTGCCATGCCGGTGCCATGCCGTGCCATGCCGTGCCATGCCGGTGCCATGCCGTGCCATGCCGGTGCCATGCCGTGCCATGCCGGTGCCATGCCGTGCCATGCCGGTGCCATGCCATTCCATGCCATTCCATGCCATTCCATGCCATTCCATGCCATTCCATGCAATTCCATGCCATTCCATGCCATTCCATGCCATTCCATGCCATTCCATGCCATTCCATGCCATTCCATGCCATTCCATGCCATTCCATGCCATTCCATGCCATTCCATGCCATTCCATGCCATTCCATGCCATTCCATGCCATTCCATGCCATTCCATGCCATTCCATGCCATTCCATGCCATTCCATGCCATTCCATGCCATTCCATGCCATTCCATGCCATTCCATGCCATTCCATGCCATTCCATGCCATTCCATGCCATTCCATGCCATTCCATGCCATTCCATGCCATTCCATGCCATTCCATGCCATTCCATGCCATTCCATGCCATTCCATGCCATTCCATGCCATTCCATGCCATTCCATGCCATTCCATGCCATTCCATGCCATTCCATGCCATTCCATGCCATTCCATGCCATTCCATGCCATTCCATGCCGTGCCATGCCGTGCCATGCCGTGCCATGCCGGTGCCATGCCGTGCCATGCCGGTGCCATGCCGTGCCATGCCGGTGCCATGCCGTGCCATGCCGGTGCCATGCCGTGCCATGCCGGTGCCATGCCGTGCCATGCCGGTGCCATGCCGTGCCATGCCGGTGCCATGCCATTCCATGCCATTCCATGCCATTCCATGCCATTCCATGCAATTCCATGCCATTCCATGCCATTCCATGCCATTCCATGCCATTCCATGCCATTCCATGCCATTCCATGCCATTCCATGCCATTCCATGCCATTCCATGCCATTCCATGCCATTCCATGCCATTCCATGCCATTCCATGCCATTCCATGCCATTCAATGCCGTGCCATGCCGTGCCATGCCGTGCCATGCCATTCCATGCCATTCCATGCCATTCCATGCCATTCCACGCCATTCCACGCCATTCCATGCCATTCCATGCCATTCCATGCCATTCCATGCCATTCCATGCCATTCCATGCCATTCCATGCCATTCCATGCCATTCCATGCCATTCCATGCCATTCCATGCCATTCCATGCCATTCCATGCCGTGCCATGCCGGTGCCATTCCGTGCCATGCCGGTGCCATGCCGTGCCATGCCGGTGCCATGCCGTGCCATGCCGGTGCCATGCCGTGCCATGCCGGTGCCATGCCGTGCCATGCCGGTGCCATGCCGTGCCATGCCGGTGCCATGCCGTGCCATGCCGGTGCCATGCCGTGCCATGCCGGTGCCATGCCTGTGACATGCCGGTGCCATGCCGGTGCCATGCCGGTGCCATGCCATTCCATGCCATTCCATGCCATTCCATGCCATTCCATGCAATTCCATGCCATTCCATGCCATTCCATGCCATTCCATGCCATTCCATGCCATTCCATGCAATTCCATGCCATTCCATGCCATTCCATGCCATTCCATGCCATTCCATGCCATTCCATGCCATGCCGTGCCATGCCGGTGCCATGCCGTGCCATGCCGGTGCCATGCCGTGCCATGCCGGTGCCATGCCGTGCCATGCCGGTGCCATGCCGGTGCCATGCCATTCCATGATATTCCATGCCATTCCATGCCATTCCATGCCATTTCATGCCATTCCATGCCATTCCATGCCATTCCATGCCATTCCATGCCATTCCATGCCATTCCATGCCATTCCATGCCATTCCATGCCATTCCATGCCATTCCATGCCATTCCATGCCATTCCATGCCATTCCATGCCATTCCATGCCATTCCATGCCATTCCATGCCATTCCATGCCATTCCATGCCATTCCATGCCATTCCATGCCATTCCATGCCATTCCATGCCATTCCATGCCATTCCATGTCATTCCATGCCATTCCATGCCATTCCATGCCATTCCATGCCATTCCATGCCATTCCATGCCATTCCATGCCATTCCATGCCATTCCATGCCATTCCATGCCATTCCATGCCATTCCATGCCATTCCATGCCATTCCATGCCATTCCATGCCATTCCATGCCATTCCATGCCATTCCATGCCGTGCCATGCCGTGCCATGCCGTGCCATGCCGGTGCCATGCCGTGCCATGCCGGTGCCATGCCGTGCCATGCCGGTGCCATGCCGTGCCATGCCGGTGCCATGCCGTGCCATGCCGGTGCCATGCCGTGCCATGCCGGTGCCATGCCATTCCATGCCATTCCATGCCATTCCATGCCATTCCATGCCATTCCATGCAATTCCATGCCATTCCATGCCATTCCATGCCATTCCATGCCATTCCATGCCATTCCATGCCATTCCATGCCATTCCATGCCATTCCATGCCATTCCATGCCATTCCATGCCATTCCATGCCATTCCATGCCATTCCATGCCATTCCATGCCATTCCATGCCATTCCATGCCATTCCATGCCATTCCATGCCATTCCATGCCATTCCATGCCATTCCATGCCATTCAATGCCGTGCCATTCCATGCCATTCAATGCCGTGCCATGCCGTGCCATGCCGTGCCATGCCATTCCATGCCATTCCATGCCATTCCATGCAATTCCATGCCATTCCATGCCATTCCATGCCATTCCATGCCATTCCATGCCATTCCATGCCATGCCGTGCCATGCCGGTGCCATGCCGTGCCATGCCGGTGCCATGCCGTGCCATGCCGGTGCCATGCCATTCCATGCCATTCCATGCCATTCCATGCCATTCCATGCCATTCCATGCCATTCCATGCCATTCCATGCAATTCCATGCCATTCCATGCCATTCCATGCCATTCCATGCCATTCCATGCCATTCCATGCCATTCCATGCCATTCCATGCCATTCAATGCCGTGCCATGCCGTGCCATGCCGTGCCATGCCATTCCATGCCATTCCATGCCATTCCATGCCATTCCATGCCATTCCATGCCATTCCATGCCATTCCATGCCGTGCCATGCCGGTGCCATGCCGTGCCATGCCGGTGCCATGCCGTGCCATGCCGGTGCCATGCCGGTGCCATGCCGGTGCCATGCCGGTGCCATGCCGGTGCCATGCCGGTGCCATGCCGGTGCCATGCCGGTGCCATGCCGGTGCCATGCCGGTGCCATGCCATTCCATGCCATTCCATGCCATTCCATGCCATTCCATGCAATTCCATGCCATTCCATGCCATTCCATGCCATTCCATGCCATTCCATGCCATTCCGTGCCATGCCGTGCCATGCCGTGCCATGCCGGTGCCATGCCGTTCCATGCCATTCCATGCCATTCCATGCCGGTGCCATGCCATTCCATGCCATTCCATGCCATTCCATGCCATTCCATGCCATTCCATGCCATTCCATGCCATTCCATGCCATTCCATGCCATTCCATGCCATTCCATGCCATTCCATGCCATTCCATGCCATTCCATGCCATTCAATGCCGTGCCATGCCGTGCCATGCCGTGCCATGCCGGTGCCATGCCGTGCCATGCCGGTGCCATGCCGTGCCATGCCGTGCCATGCCGGTGCCATGCCGGTGCCATGCCGGTGCCATGCCGGTGCCATGCCATTCCATGCCATTCCATGCCATTCCATGCAATTCCATGCCATTCCATGCCATTCCATGCCATTCCATGCAATTCCATGCCATTCCATGCCATTCCATGCCATTCCATGCCATTCCATGCCATTCCATGCCATGCCGTGCCATGCCGGTGCCATGCCGTGCCATGCCGGTGCCATGCCGTGCCATGCCGGTGCCATGCCGTGCCATGCCGGTGCCATGCCGGTGCCATGCCATTCCATGATATTCCATGCCATTCCATGCCATTCCATGCCATTTCATGCCATTCCATGCCATTCCATGCCATTCCATGCCATTCCATGCCATTCCATGCCATTCCATGCCATTCCATGCCATTCCATGCCATTCCATGCCATTCCATGCCATTCCGTGCCATGCCGTGCCATGCCGTGCCATGCCGGTGCCATGCCATTCCATGCCATTCCATGCCGGTGCCATGCCATTCCATGCCATTCCATGCCATTCCATGCCATTCCATGCCATTCCATGCCATTCCATGCCATTCCATGCCATTCCATGCCATTCCATGCCATTCCATGCCATTCCATGCCATTCCATGCCATTCCATGCCATTCCATGCCATTCCATGCCATTCCATGCCATTCCATGCCATTCCATGCCATTCCATGCCATTCCATGCCATTCCATGCCATTCCATGCCATTCCATGCCATTCCATGCCATTCCATGCCATTCCATGCCATTCCATGCCATTCAATGCCGTGCCATGCCGTGCCATGCCGTTCCATGCCGGTGCCATGCCGTGCCATGCCGGTGCCATGCCGTGCCATGCCGTGCCATGCCGGTGCCATGCCGGTGCCATGCCGGTGCCATGCCGTGCCATGCCGGTGCCATGCCGGTGCCATGCCGGTGCCATGCCGGTGCCATGCCGGTGCCATGCCGGTGCCATGCCATTCCATGCCATTCCATGCCATTCCATGCCATTCCATGCCATTCCATGCCATTCCATGCCATTCCATGCCATTCCATGCCATTCCATGCCATTCCATGCCGTGCCATGCCATTCCATGCCGTGCCATGCCGTGCCATGCCGTGCCATGCCGGTGCCATGCCATTCCATGCCATTCCATGCCATTCCATGCCATTCCATGCCATTCCATGCCGGTGCCATGCCATTCCATGCGATTCCATGCCATTCCATGCCATTCCATGCCATTCCATGCCATTCCATGCCATTTCATGCCATTCCATGCCATTCCATGCCATTCCATGCCATTCCATGCCATTCCATGCCATTCCATGCCATTCCATGCCATTCCATGCCATTCCATGCCATTCAATGCCGTGCCATGCCGTGCCATGCCGGTGCCATGCCGTGCCATGCCTGTGACATGCCGGTGCCATGCCGGTGCCATGCCGGTGCCATGCCATTCCATGCCATTCCATGCCATTCCATGCCATTCCATGCAATTCCATGCCATTCCATGCCATTCCATGCCATTCCATGCCATTCCATGCAATTCCATGCCATTCCATGCCATTCCATGCCATTCCATGCCATTCCATGCCATTCCATGCCATGCCGTGCCATGCCGGTGCCATGCCGTGCCATGCCGGTGCCATGCCGTGCCATGCCGGTGCCATGCCGTGCCATGCCGTGCCATGCCGGTGCCATGCCGTGCCATGCCGGTGCCATGCCGTGCCATGCCGGTGCCATCCGGTGCCATGCCATTCCATGCCATTCCATGCCATTCCATGCCATTCCATGCCATTCCATGCAATTCCATGCCATTCCATGCAATTCCATGCCATTCCATGCCATTCCATGCCATTCCATGCCATTCCATGCCATTCCATGCCATTCCATGCCATTCCATGCCATTCCATGCCATTCCATGCCATTCCATGCCATTCCATGCCATTCCATGCCATTCCATGCCATTCCATGCCATTCCATGCCATTCCATGCCATTCCATGCCATTCAATGCCGTGCCATGCCGTGCCATGCCGTGCCATGCCATTCCATGCCATTCCATGCCATTCCATGCCATTCCATGCCATTCCATGCCATTCCATGCCATTCCATGCCATTCCATGCCATTCCATGCCATTCCATGCCATTCCATGCCATTCCATGCCATTCCATGCCATTCCATGCCATTCCATGCCATTCCATGCCATTCCATGCCATTCCATGCCATTCCATGCCATTCCATGCCATTCCATGCCATTCCATGCCATTCCATGCCGTGCCATGCCGGTGCCATGCCGTGCCATGCCGGTGCCATGCCGTGCCATGCCGGTGCCATGCCGTGCCATGCCGGTGCCATGCCGTGCCATGCCGGTGCCATGCCGTGCCATGCCGGTGCCATGCCGTGCCATGCCGGTGCCATGCCGGTGCCATGCCGGTGCCATGCCGGTGCCATGCCGGTGCCATGCCGGTGCCATGCCGGTGCCATGCCGGTGCCATGCCGGTGCCATGCCATTCCATGCCATTCCATGCCATTCCATGCCATTCCGTGCCATGCCGTGCCATGCCGTGCCATGCCGGTGCCATGCCGTTCCATGCCATTCCATGCCATTCCATGCCGGTGCCATGCCATTCCATGCCATTCCATGCCATTCCATGCCATTCCATGCCATTCCATGCCATTCAATGCCGTGCCATGCCGTGCCATGCCGTGCCATGCCGTGCCATGCCGGTGCCATGCCATTCCATGCCATTCCATGCCATTCCATGCCATTCCATGCCATTCCATGCCATTCCATGCCATTCCATGCCATTCCATGCCATTTCATGCCATTCCATGCCATTCCATGCCATTCCATGCCATTCCATGCCATTCCATGCCATTCCATGCCATTCCATGCCATTCCATGCCATTCCATGCCATTCAATGCCGTGCCATGCCATTCAATGCCGTGCCATGCCGGTGCCATGCCGTGCCATGCCGGTGCCATGCCGTGCCATGCCGGTGCCATGCCTGTGACATGCCGGTGCCATGCCGGTGCCATGCCGGTGCCATGCCATTCCATGCCATTCCATGCCATTCCATGCCATTCCATGCAATTCCATGCCATTCCATGCAATTCCATGCCATTCCATGCCATTCCATGCCATTCCATGCCATTCCATGCCATTCCATGCCATTCCATGCAATTCCATGCCATTCCATGCCATTCCATGCCATTCCATGCCATTCCATGCCATTCCATGCCATGCCGTGCCATGCCGGTGCCATGCCGTGCCATGCCGGTGCCATGCCGGTGCCATGCCATTCCATGATATTCCATGCCATTCCATGCCATTCCATGCCATTTCATGCCATTCCATGCCATTCCATGCCATTCCATGCCATTCCATGCCATTCCATGCCATTCCATGCCATTCCATGCCATTCCATGCCATTCCATGCCATTCCATGCCATTCCATGCCATGCCGTGCCATGCCGGTGCCATGCCGTGCCATGCCGGTGCCATGCCGTGCCATGCCGGTGCCATGCCGTGCCATGCCGTGCCATGCCGGTGCCATGCCGTGCCATGCCGGTGCCATGCCGTGCCATGCCGGTGCCATGCCGTGCCATGCCGGTGCCATGCCGTGCCATGCCGGTGCCATGCCGTGCCATGCCGGTGCCATGCCATTCCATGCCATTCCATGCCATTGCATGCCATTCCATGCCATTCCATGCAATTCCATGCCATTCCATGCCATTCCATGCCATTCCATGCCATTCCATGCCATTCCATGCCATTCCATGCCATTCCATGCCATTCCATGCCATTCCATGCCATTCCATGCCATTCCATGCCATTCAATGCCGTGCCATGCCGTGCCATGCCGTGCCATGCCATTCCATGCCATTCCATGCCATTCCATGCCATTCCATGCCATTCCATGCCATTCCATGCCATTCCATGCCATTCCATGCCATTCCATGCCATTCCATGCCATTCCATGCCATTCCATGCCATTCCATGCCATTCCATGCCATTCCATGCCGTGCCATGCCGGTGCCATGCCGTGCCATGCCGGTGCCATGCCGTGCCATGCCGGTGCCATGCCGTGCCATGCCGGTGCCATGCCGTGCCATGCCGGTGCCATGCCGGTGCCATGCCGGTGCCATGCCGGTGCCATGCCGTGCCATGCCGGTGCCATGCCGTGCCATGCCGGTGCCATGCCTGTGACATGCCGGTGCCATGCCGGTGCCATGCCGGTGCCATGCCATTCCATGCCATTCCATGCCATTCCATGCCATTCCATGCAATTCCATGCCATTCCATGCCATTCCATGCCATTCCATGCCATTCCATGCCATTCCATGCAATTCCATGCCATTCCATGCCATTCCATGCCATTCCATGCCATTCCATGCCATTCCATGCCATGCCGTGCCATGCCGGTGCCATGCCGTGCCATGCCGGTGCCATGCCGTGCCATGCCGGTGCCATGCCGTGCCATGCCGGTGCCATGCCGGTGCCATGCCATTCCATGATATTCCATGCCATTCCATGCCATTCCATGCCATTTCATGCCATTCCATGCCATTCCATGCCATTCCATGCCATTCCATGCCATTCCATGCCATTCCATGCCATTCCATGCCATTCCATGCCATTCCATGCCATTCCATGCCATTCCATGCCATTCCATGCCATTCCATGCCATTCCATGCCATTCCATGCCATTCCATGCCATTCCATGCCATTCCATGCCATTCCATGCCATTCCATGCCATTCCATGCCATTCCATGTCATTCCATGCCATTCCATGCCATTCCATGCCATTCCATGCCATTCCATGCCATTCCATGCCATTCCATGCCATTCCATGCCATTCCATGCCATTCCATGCCATTCCATGCCATTCCATGCCATTCCATGCCATTCCATGCCATTCCATGCCATTCCATGCCATTCCATGCCATTCCATGCCATTCCATGCCGTGCCATGCCGTGCCATGCCGTGCCATGCCGGTGCCATGCCGTGCCATGCCGGTGCCATGCCGTGCCATGCCGGTGCCATGCCGTGCCATGCCGGTGCCATGCCGTGCCATGCCGGTGCCATGCCGTGCCATGCCGGTGCCATGCCATTCCATGCCATTCCATGCCATTCCATGCCATTCCATGCCATTCCATGCAATTCCATGCCATTCCATGCCATTCCATGCCATTCCATGCCATTCCATGCCATTCCATGCCATTCCATGCCATTCCATGCCATTCCATGCCATTCCATGCCATTCCATGCCATTCCATGCCATTCCATGCCATTCCATGCCATTCCATGCCATTCCATGCCATTCCATGCCATTCCATGCCATTCCATGCCATTCCATGCCATTCAATGCCGTGCCATTCCATGCCATTCAATGCCGTGCCATGCCGTGCCATGCCGTGCCATGCCATTCC
>CAXARG010000316.1:0-2500 GCA_963971235.1 Cryptus armator
GGCCACACGCGAGAAACTTTGAAAATATTCGAAATTCATCGTCCGATCGGGCCACACGCGAGAAACTTGTAAAATTTTATGTTTCCCATCATCCGATCGGGCCACACGCGAAAAACTTTGAAAATATTCGAAATTCATCGTCCGATCGGGCCATACGCGAGAAACTTGAAAAATTTTATGTTTCCCATCATCCGATCGGGCCACACGCGAAAAACTTTGAAAATATTCGAAATTCATCGTCCGATCGGGCCACACGCGAGAAACTTGTAAAATTTTATGTTTCCCATCCGTCGATCGGGCCACACGCGAGAAACTTTGAAAATATTCGAAATTGATCGTCCGATCGGGCCACACGCGAGAAACTTGTAAAATTTTATGTTTCCCATCCGTCGATCGGGCCACACGCGAAAAACTTTGAAAAAATTCGAAATTCTTCGTCCGATCGGGCCACGCGCGAGAAACTTGTAAAATTTTATGTTTCCCATCGTCCGATCGGGCCACACGCGAGAAACTTGTAAAATTTTATGTTTCCCATCCGTCGATCGGTCCACACGCGAGAAACTTTGAAAATATTCGAAATTCATCATCCGATCGGGCCACACGCGAGAAACTTGTAAAATTTTATGTTTCCCATCCGTCGATCGGGCCACACGCGAAAAACTTTGAAAAAATTCGAAATTCATCGTCCGATCGGGCCACACGCGAGAAACTTGTAAAATTTTATGTTTCCCATCCGTCGATCGGTCCACACGCGAGAAACTTTGAAAATATTCGAAATTCATCATCCGATCGGGCCACACGCGAGAAACTTGTAAAATTTTATGTTTCCCATCCGTCGATCGGTCCACACGCGAGAAACTTTGAAAATATTCGAAATTCATCATCCGATCGGGCCACACGCGAGAAACTTGTAAAATTTTATGTTTCCCATCCGTCGATCGGGCCACACGCGAAAAACTTTGAAAATATTCGAAATTCATCGTCCGATCGGGCCACACGCGAGAAACTTGTAAAATTTTATGTTTCCCATCATCCGATCGGTCCACACGCGAGAAACTTTGAAAATATTCGAAATTCATCATCCGATCGGGCCACACGCGAGAAACTTGTAAAATTTTATATTTCCCATCATCCGATCGGGCCACACGCGAAAAACTTTGAAAATATTCGAAATTCATCGTCCGATCGGGCCACACGCGAGAAACTTGTAAAATTTTATGTTTCCCATCCGTCGATCGGGCCACACGCGAGAAACTTTGAAAATATTCGAAATTCATCGTCCGATCGGGCCACACGCGAGAAACTTGTAAAATTTTATGTTTCCCATCATCCGATCGGGCCACACGCGAAAAACTTTGAAAATATTCGAAATTCATCGTCCGATCGGGCCATACGCGAGAAACTTGAAAAATTTTATGTTTCCCATCATCCGATCGGGCCACACGCGAAAAACTTTGAAAATATTCGAAATTCATCGTCCGATCGGGCCACACGCGAGAAACTTGTAAAATTTTATGTTTCCCATCCGTCGATCGGGCCACACGCGAGAAACTTTGAAAATATTCGAAATTGATCGTCCGATCGGGCCACACGCGAGAAACTTGTAAAATTTTATGTTTCCCATCCGTCGATCGGGCCACACGCGAAAAACTTTGAAAAAATTCGAAATTCTTCGTCCGATCGGGCCACGCGCGAGAAACTTGTAAAATTTTATGTTTCCCATCGTCCGATCGGGCCACACGCGAGAAACTTGTAAAATTTTATGTTTCCCATCCGTCGATCGGTCCACACGCGAGAAACTTTGAAAATATTCGAAATTCATCATCCGATCGGGCCACACGCGAGAAACTTGTAAAATTTTATGTTTCCCATCCGTCGATCGGGCCACACGCGAAAAACTTTGAAAAAATTCGAAATTCATCGTCCGATCGGGCCACACGCGAGAAACTTGTAAAATTTTATGTTTCCCATCCGTCGATCGGTCCACACGCGAGAAACTTTGAAAATATTCGAAATTCATCATCCGATCGGGCCACACGCGAGAAACTTGTAAAATTTTATGTTTCCCATCCGTCGATCGGTCCACACGCGAGAAACTTTGAAAATATTCGAAATTCATCATCCGATCGGGCCACACGCGAGAAACTTGTAAAATTTTATGTTTCCCATCCGTCGATCGGGCCACACGCGAAAAACTTTGAAAATATTCGAAATTCATCGTCCGATCGGGCCACACGCGAGAAACTTGTAAAATTTTATGTTTCCCATCATCCGATCGGTCCACACGCGAGAAACTTTGAAAATATTCGAAATTCATCATCCGATCGGGCCACACGCGAGAAACTTGTAAAATTTTATATTTCCCATCATCCGATCGGGCCACACGCGAAAAACTTTGAAAATATTCGAAATTCATCGTCCGATCGGGCCACACGCGAGAAACTTGTAAAATTTTATGTTTCCCATCCGTCGATCGGGCCACACGCGAGAAACTTTGAAA
>CAXARG010000316.1:17500-25000 GCA_963971235.1 Cryptus armator
CGCGTCAAATATGGACTTTGCGAAAAACTAAACATTTTTTTTTTTTTTCGTTAATTGCAGTGTAATTATGCGCAATGCATTGAAATTAGAAGAAAAACGTTCGACCGACACGGACTAGGCGATCCCGCGCGAAACTCTATTAGCTTTTCGACGTGATTCGCCCTCACAGATTTAATTGTAATTGAAACGCGCATGTCGTTTTTACGTATTGTCTCGGACTTTGCGAATATAAAGCGGAAAATCGTGATTAACATGTTAGGGTTGGCTTCAGATTCTGTAGTCGCGTCGTACTAGCAGAAAAAATAAATACACGCAAACTCCTATAGTTGTCATCTATTGAACGTTCAGTTGCGTAGTATTTGTGAATTTAATCGCGTATGGACCGATCGTACGACGAAAAACGTAAATTTCACACGTTTGTGAGGAATGGTCCGGTAAGACGATACGCAACGCAAATTTTCCAAGTTTTTACCATGCGCGTCGATCGAACGAAAGGTTTCGATTATTATCAACGTTTTTCGCGATTAGACCAATCGGACGAGGTACTACGAATTTTTCAAGTTTCACGCGCGTGGACCGATCGGGCGCGGAAATACGACTGTTTATAAAGTTTCTCGCGTATGGCCAGATCGTATGATGGGATACGTACATTTTACGAGTTTCTCGCACATGGACCGATCGGTCAAAGAATTTTCAATGCTTTTAAAGTTACGCAGGAAAGTATTGAACTGCGCGAGAAATATCTAAAATTTTCGAACTTCATCGGCCGATCGGTCCATGCGGGATAAACATGTAAAGTTTAATGTTTCCCGTCATCCGATCTGCCCACATGCGAAAAACTCTGTAAATATTCGAAATTCATTGTCCGATCGGGCTCACGCGCGAGGAATAATAAAAATATTCGAAAATATTCGTTTGATCGGGCCATAGGCGAGAAACTTTGAAAATATATCAAGTTTTTCGTCCGATCGGGCCATACGCGAGAAACTTTGAAAATATTTCAAGTTTCTCGTCCGATCGGTCCAATACGCGAGAAACGTGTAAATTTTATGTTTCCCATTCGTCGATCGGGCCACACGCGAGAAATTATGAAAAAATTCAAATTATTTCGTCCGATCGGTCCATAAGCGAGAAACTTGAAAATTGTATGTTTTCCATCGTCCGATCGGGCCGCAAGCGTGAAACTTTGAAAAAATTCAAACTTTTTCGTCCAATCGGGCCACACGCGAGAAACTTGAAAATTTTATGTTTCCCATCGTTCGATCGGTCCATACGCGAGAAACTTTGAAAAAATTTCAAGTTTTTCGTTCGATCGGTCCATAAGCGAGAAACTTGTAAAATTTTATGTTTCCCATCCGTCGATCCGTCGGGCCACACGCGAGAAACTTTGAAAATATTCGAAATTCATCGGCCGATCGGGCCACACGCGAGAAACTTTGAAAATATTCGAAATTCATCGTCCGATCGGGCCACACGCGAGAAACTTTGAAAATATTCGAAATTGATCGTCCGATCGGGCCACACGCGAGAAACTTGTAAAATTTTATGTTTCCCATCGGCCGATCGGGCCACACGCGAAAAACTTTGAAAAAATTCGAAATTCATCGTCCGATCGGGCCACACGCGAGAAACTTGTAAAATTTTATGTTTTCCATCCGTCGATCGGGCCACACGCGAGAAACTTTGAAAATATTCGAAATTCATCGTCCGATCGGGCCACACGTGAGAAACTTTGAAAATATTCGAAATTCATCGTCCGATCGGGCCACACGCGAGAAACTTTGAAAATATTCGAAATTGATCGTCCGATCGGGCCACACGCGAGAAACTTGTAAAATTTTATGTTTCCCATCCGTCGATCGGGCCACACGCGAAAAACTTTGAAAAAATTCGAAATTCATCGTCCGATCGGGCCACACGCGAGAAACTTGTAAAATTTTATGTTTCCCATCCGTCGATCGGTCCACACGCGAGAAACTTTGAAAATATTCGAAATTCATCATCCGATCGGGCCACACGCGAGAAACTTGTAAAATTTTATGTTTCCCATCCGTCGATCGGGCCACACGCGAAAAACTTTGAAAAAATTCGAAATTCATCGTCCGATCGGGCCACACGCGAGAAACTTGTAAAATTTTATGTTTCCCATCCGTCGATCGGGCCACACGCGAGAAACTTTGAAAATATTCGAAATTCATCGTCCGATCGGGCCACACGCGAGAAACTTTGAAAAAATTCGAAATTCATCGTCCGATCGGGCCACACGCGAGAAACTTGTAAAATTTTATGTTTCCCATCATCCGATCGGGCCACACGCGAAAAACTTTGAAAATATTCGAAATTCATCGTCCGATCGGGCCACACGCGAAAAACTTTGAAAATATTCGAAATTCATCGTCCGATCGGGCCACACGCGAGAAACTTGTAAAATTTTATGTTTCCCATCCGTCGATCGGGCCACACGCGAGAAACTTTGAAAATATTCGAAATTCATCGTCCGATCGGGCCACACGCGAGAAACTTTGAAAAAATTCGAAATTCATCGTCCGATCGGGCCACACGCGAGAAACTTGTAAAATTTTATGTTTCCCATCATCCGATCGGGCCACACGCGAAAAACTTTGAAAATATTCGAAATTCATCGTCCGATCGGGCCACACGCGAAAAACTTTGAAAATATTCGAAATTCATCGTCCGATCGGGCCATACGCGAGAAACTTGAAAAATTTTATGTTTCCCATCATCCGATCGGGCCACACGCGAAAAACTTTGAAAATATTCGAAATTCATCGTCCGATCGGGCCACACGCGAGAAACTTTGAAAAAATTCGAAATTCATCGTCCGATCGGGCCATACGCGAGAAACTTGAAAAATTTTATGTTTCCCATCATCCGATCGGGCCACACGCGAAAAACTTTGAAAATATTCGAAATTCATCGTCCGATCGGGGCACACGCGAGAAACTTGTAAAATTTTATGTTTCCCATCATCCGATCGGGCCACAAGCGAAAAACTTTGAAAATAATCGAAATTCACCGTCCGATCGGGCCACACGCGAGAAACTTTGAAAATATTCGAAATTCATCGTCCGATCGGGCCACACGCGAGAAACTTGTAAAATTTTATGTTTCCCATCATCCGATCGGGCCACACGCGAAAAACTTTGAAAATATTCGAAATTCATCGTCCGATCGGGCCATACGCGAGAAACTTGAAAAATTTTATGTTTCCCATCATCCGATCGGGCCACACGCGAAAAACTTTGAAAATATTCGAAATTCATCGTCCGATCGGGCCACACGCGCGAAACTTGTAAAATTTTATGTTTCCCATCCGTCGATCGGGCCACACGCGAGAAACTTTGAAAATATTCGAAATTCATCGTCCGATCGGGCCACACGCGAGAAACTTTGAAAATATTCGAAATTGATCGTCCGATCGGGCCACACGCGAGAAACTTGTAAAATTTTATGTTTCCCATCCGTCGATCGGGCCACACGCGAAAAACTTTGAAAAAATTCGAAATTCTTCGTCCGATCGGGCCACGCGCGAGAAACTTGTAAAATTTTATGTTTCCCATCGTCCGATCGGGCCACACGCGAGAAACTTTGAAAATATTCGAAATTCATCGTCCGATCGGGCCACACGCGAGAAACTTGTAAAATTTTATGTTTCCCATCATCCGATCGGGCCACACGCGAAAAACTTTGAAAATAATCGAAATTCACCGTCCGATCGGGCCACACGCGAGAAACTTTGAAAATATTCGAAATTCATCGTCCGATCGGGCCACACGCGAGAAACTTGTAAAATTTTATGTTTCCCATCATCCGATCGGGCCACACGCGAAAAACTTTGAAAATATTCGAAATTCATCGTCCGATCGGGCCATACGCGAGAAACTTGAAAAATTTTATGTTTCCCATCATCCGATCGGGCCACACGCGAAAAACTTTGAAAATATTCGAAATTCATCGTCCGATCGGGCCATACGCGAGAAACTTGAAAAATTTTATGTTTCCCATCATCCGATCGGGCCACACGCGAAAAACTTTGAAAATATTCGAAATTCATCGTCCGATCGGGCCACACGCGAGAAACTTGTAAAATTTTATGTTTCCCATCCGTCGATCGGGCCACACGCGAGAAACTTTGAAAATATTCGAAATTCATCGTCCGATCGGGCCACACGCGAGAAACTTTGAAAATATTCGAAATTGATCGTCCGATCGGGCCACACGCGAGAAACTTGTAAAATTTTATGTTTCCCATCCGTCGATCGGGCCACACGCGAAAAACTTTGAAAAAATTCGAAATTCTTCGTCCGATCGGGCCACGCGCGAGAAACTTGTAAAATTTTATGTTTCCCATCGTCCGATCGGGCCACACGCGAGAAACTTTGAAAATATTCGAAATTCATCGTCCGATCGGGCCACACGCGAGAAACTTGTAAAATTTTATGTTTCCCATCATCCGATCGGGCCACACGCGAAAAACTTTGAAAATATTCGAAATTCATCGTCCGATCGGGCCATACGCGAGAAACTTGAAAAATTTTATGTTTCCCATCATCCGATCGGGCCACACGCGAAAAACTTTGAAAATATTCGAAATTCATCGTCCGATCGGGCCACACGCGAGAAACTTGTAAAATTTTATGTTTCCCATCCGTCGATCGGGCCACACGCGAGAAACTTTGAAAATATTCGAAATTGATCGACCGATCGGGCCACACGCGAGAAACTTGTAAAATTTTATGTTTCCCATCCGTCGATCGGGCCACACGCGAAAAACTTTGAAAAAATTCGAAATTCTTCGTCCGATCGGGCCACGCGCGAGAAACTTGTAAAATTTTATGTTTCCCATCGTCCGATCGGGCCACACGCGAGAAACTTGTAAAATTTTATGTTTCCCATCCGTCGATCGGTCCACACGCGAGAAACTTTGAAAATATTCGAAATTCATCATCCGATCGGGCCACACGCGAGAAACTTGTAAAATTTTATGTTTCCCATCCGTCGATCGGGCCACACGCGAAAAACTTTGAAAAAATTCGAAATTCATCGTCCGATCGGGCCACACGCGAGAAACTTGTAAAATTTTATGTTTCCCATCCGTCGATCGGTCCACACGCGAGAAACTTTGAAAATATTCGAAATTCATCATCCGATCGGGCCACACGCGAGAAACTTGTAAAATTTTATGTTTCCCATCCGTCGATCGGTCCACACGCGAGAAACTTTGAAAATATTCGAAATTCATCATCCGATCGGGCCACACGCGAGAAACTTGTAAAATTTTATGTTTCCCATCCGTCGATCGGGCCACACGCGAAAAACTTTGAAAATATTCGAAATTCATCGTCCGATCGGGCCACACGCGAGAAACTTGTAAAATTTTATGTTTCCCATCATCCGATCGGTCCACACGCGAGAAACTTTGAAAATATTCGAAATTCATCATCCGATCGGGCCACACGCGAGAAACTTGTAAAATTTTATATTTCCCATCATCCGATCGGGCCACACGCGAAAAACTTTGAAAATATTCGAAATTCATCGTCCGATCGGGCCACACGCGAGAAACTTTGAAAATATTCGAAATTCAGCGTCCGATCGGGCCACACGCGAGAAACTTGTAAAATTTTATATTTCCCATCATCCGATCGGGCCACACGCGAAAAACTTTGAAAATATTCGAAATTCATCGTCCGATCGGGCCATACGCGAGAAACTTGTAAAATTTTATGTTTCCCATCATCCGATCGGGCCACACGCGAAAAACTTTGAAAATAATCGAAATTCACCGTCCGATCGGGCTACACGCGAGAAACTTTGAAAATATTCGAAATTCATCGTCCGATCGGGCCACACGCGAGAAACTTGTAAAATTTTATGTTTCCCATCATCCGATCGGGCCACACGCGAAAAACTTTGAAAATATTCGAAATTCATCGTCCGATCGGGCCATACGCGAGAAACTTTGAAAATATTCGAAATTCATCGTCCGATCGGGCCACACGCGAGAAACTTGTAAAATTTTATGTTTCCCATCATCCGATCGGGCCACACGCGAAAAACTTTGAAAATATTCGAAATTCATCGTCCGATCGGGCCATACGCGAGAAACTTGAAAAATTTTATGTTTCCCATCATCCGATCGGGCCACACGCGAAAAACTTTGAAAATATTCGAAATTCATCGTCCGATCGGGCCACACGCGAGAAACTTGTAAAATTTTATGTTTCCCATCCGTCGATCGGGCCACACGCGAGAAACTTTGAAAATATTCGAAATTCATCGTCCGATCGGGCCACACGCGAGAAACTTTGAAAAAATTCGAAATTCATCGTCCGATCGGGCCACACGCCAGAAACTTGTAAAATTTTATGTTTCCCATCCGTCGATCGGGCCACACGCGAAAAACTTTGAAAAAATTCGAAATTCATCGTCCGATCGGGCCACACGCGAGAAACTTGTAAAATTTTATGTTTCCCATCCGTCGATCGGTCCACACGCGAGAAACTTTGAAAATATTCGAAATTCATCATCCGATCGGGCCACACGCGAGAAACTTGTAAAATTTTATGTTTCCCATCCGTCGATCGGGCCACACGCGAAAAACTTTGAAAAAATTCGAAATTCATCGTCCGATCGGGCCACACGCGAGAAACTTGTAAAATTTTATGTTTCCCATGGGCCGATCGGGCCACACGCGAAAAACTTTGAAAAAATTCGAAATTTTTCGTCCGATCGGTCCATATGTCGAAAGTTGGAAAAAAATGTTAAAGTTCAAAAATATTGTAAAAAACGTAAATAAATAATAGTTTTTTTCGTCAAACTAGTGTTGCAATCGATTATTGTTGATGTCACATGAAAAGGAACAACGTTTCATCATTTTTTAATTTTTTTCGAAAAAAAAGTAAAAAAAAAAAAATTATTGAAAAATTTTCACTGAAATAATGTTAGAAGTGATTATTATTAACATTAATTGGAAGAAAATAAAGTTTTATTGAATGTCGAAAAATTTTCGGTAATTCGTTAGAGTCCCAACGCGAGGATCTCATTTTGGCCGTTCAAAGCACGTTTGCCCCCTTTGAATACATGGTAAAAACCGTCCGGCGCCGGACCGCAGGCGCCCAAGCTGGTTACTATAAGGGAGGCGAAGCATCGGCACGACCGAGCGACGCAAAACTCCTAACGATGTTTCTGGTAGCAGAGTTGGGTGTATATACAATATTACGCAGCATTATCACGGGTCGGTGTCTTTGACCGAATGGCTCTTATGTGATAAAGGCCTCTGGCAATACATTTATTGAAAATACACTCAATATATGTCTAACTGAGCATCGACTCACCCGACTCCGGGCGAGAACACAAGTATGAAATATCATACGAAAAGATACACGAAATGTTGTCGAAAGACACATCTTTGTCGCTGAGAAAAATTATTCTAGCGTCTAGAGTAGAATTATGAGAAGTTTGAAGAAGCGATGCGGA
>CAXARG010000316.1:37500-53485 GCA_963971235.1 Cryptus armator
CGAGAAAATTAAAAAAAATTTCTCCAAGTCCGATGCAATGCGCGTCAAAAATGGACTTTGCGAGAAAATAATATTTGTTTTCTCCAAGTCCGATGCAATGCGCGTCAAATATGGACTTGGCGAGAAAATTAAAAAAAATTTCTCCAAGTCCGATGCAATGCGCGTCAAAAATGGACTTTGCGAGAAAATAATATTTTTTTTCTCCAAGTCCGATGCAATGCGCGTCAAATATGGACTTTTCGAGAAGCTAACTTTTTTTTTTCTCAAAGTCCGATGCAATGCGCGTCAAATATGGACTTGGCGAGAAAATTTAAAAAAAATTCTCCAAGTCCGATGCAATGCGCGTCAAACATGGACTTTGCGAGAAACAAACTTTTTTTTTGTCCAAGTCCGATGCAATGCGCGTCAAATATGGACTTTTCGAGAAGCTAACTTTTTTTTTCTCCAAGTCCGATGCAATGCGCGTCAAATATGGACTTTTCGAGAATCTAACTTTTTTTTTCTCTCCAAGTCCGATGCAATGCGCATCAAACATGGACTTTGCGAGAAACAAACTTTTTTTTTTGTCCAAGTCCGATGCAATGCGCGTCAAATATGGAATTTTCGAGAAGCTAACTTTTTTTTTTCTCCAAGTTCGATGCAATGCGCGTCAAATATGGACTTTGCGAGAAACTAACTTTCTGTTTCTCCAAGACCGATGCAATGCGCGTCAAATAAGGACTTTGCGAGGAAGTAAATTTTTTTTGTTTGCCAACTCCGATGCAATGCGCGTCAAATATGGACTTTGCGAAAAACTAAACATTTTTTTTTTTTTTCGTTAATTGCAGTGTAATTATGCGCAATGCATTGAAATTAGAAGAAAAACGTTCGACCGACACGGACTAGGCGATCCCGCGCGAAACTCTATTAGCTTTTCGACGTGATTCGCCCTCACAGATTTAATTGTAATTGAAACGCGCATGTCGTTTTTACGTATTGTCTCGGACTTTGCGAATATAAAGCGGAAAATCGTGATTAACATGTTAGGGTTGGCTTCAGATTCTGTAGTCGCGTCGTACTAGCAGAAAAAATAAATACACGCAAACTCCTATAGTTGTCATCTATTGAACGTTCAGTTGCGTAGTATTTGTGAATTTAATCGCGTATGGACCGATCGTACGACGAAAAACGTAAATTTCACACGTTTGTGAGGAATGGTCCGGTAAGACGATACGCAACGCAAATTTTCCAAGTTTTTACCATGCGCGTCGATCGAACGAAAGGTTTCGATTATTATCAACGTTTTTCGCGATTAGACCAATCGGACGAGGTACTACGAATTTTTCAAGTTTCACGCGCGTGGACCGATCGGGCGCGGAAATACGACTGTTTATAAAGTTTCTCGCGTATGGCCAGATCGTATGATGGGATACGTACATTTTACGAGTTTCTCGCACATGGACCGATCGGTCAAAGAATTTTCAATGCTTTTAAAGTTACGCAGGAAAGTATTGAACTGCGCGAGAAATATCTAAAATTTTCGAACTTCATCGGCCGATCGGTCCATGCGGGATAAACATGTAAAGTTTAATGTTTCCCGTCATCCGATCTGCCCACATGCGAAAAACTCTGTAAATATTCGAAATTCATTGTCCGATCGGGCTCACGCGCGAGGAATAATAAAAATATTCGAAAATATTCGTTTGATCGGGCCATAGGCGAGAAACTTTGAAAATATATCAAGTTTTTCGTCCGATCGGGCCATACGCGAGAAACTTTGAAAATATTTCAAGTTTCTCGTCCGATCGGTCCAATACGCGAGAAACGTGTAAATTTTATGTTTCCCATTCGTCGATCGGGCCACACGCGAGAAATTATGAAAAAATTCAAATTTTTTCGTCCGATCGGTCCATAAGCGAGAAACTTGAAAATTGTATGTTTTCCATCGTCCGATCGGGCCGCAAGCGTGAAACTTTGAAAAAATTCAAACTTTTTCGTCCAATCGGGCCACACGCGAGAAACTTGAAAATTTTATGTTTCCCATCGTTCGATCGGTCCATACGCGAGAAACTTTGAAAAAATTTCAAGTTTTTCGTTCGATCGGTCCATAAGCGAGAAACTTGTAAAATTTTATGTTTCCCATCCGTCGATCCGTCGGGCCACACGCGAGAAACTTTGAAAATATTCGAAATTCATCGGCCGATCGGGCCACACGCGAGAAACTTTGAAAATATTCGAAATTCATCGTCCGATCGGGCCACACGCGAGAAACTTTGAAAATATTCGAAATTGATCGTCCGATCGGGCCACACGCGAGAAACTTGTAAAATTTTATGTTTCCCATCGGCCGATCGGGCCACACGCGAAAAACTTTGAAAAAATTCGAAATTCATCGTCCGATCGGGCCACACGCGAGAAACTTGTAAAATTTTATGTTTTCCATCCGTCGATCGGGCCACACGCGAGAAACTTTGAAAATATTCGAAATTCATCGTCCGATCGGGCCACACGTGAGAAACTTTGAAAATATTCGAAATTCATCGTCCGATCGGGCCACACGCGAGAAACTTTGAAAATATTCGAAATTGATCGTCCGATCGGGCCACACGCGAGAAACTTGTAAAATTTTATGTTTCCCATCCGTCGATCGGGCCACACGCGAAAAACTTTGAAAAAATTCGAAATTCATCGTCCGATCGGGCCACACGCGAGAAACTTGTAAAATTTTATGTTTCCCATCCGTCGATCGGTCCACACGCGAGAAACTTTGAAAATATTCGAAATTCATCATCCGATCGGGCCACACGCGAGAAACTTGTAAAATTTTATGTTTCCCATCCGTCGATCGGGCCACACGCGAAAAACTTTGAAAAAATTCGAAATTCATCGTCCGATCGGGCCACACGCGAGAAACTTGTAAAATTTTATGTTTCCCATCCGTCGATCGGGCCACACGCGAGAAACTTTGAAAATATTCGAAATTCATCGTCCGATCGGGCCACACGCGAGAAACTTTGAAAAAATTCGAAATTCATCGTCCGATCGGGCCACACGCGAGAAACTTGTAAAATTTTATGTTTCCCATCATCCGATCGGGCCACACGCGAAAAACTTTGAAAATATTCGAAATTCATCGTCCGATCGGGCCACACGCGAAAAACTTTGAAAATATTCGAAATTCATCGTCCGATCGGGCCACACGCGAGAAACTTGTAAAATTTTATGTTTCCCATCCGTCGATCGGGCCACACGCGAGAAACTTTGAAAATATTCGAAATTCATCGTCCGATCGGGCCACACGCGAGAAACTTTGAAAAAATTCGAAATTCATCGTCCGATCGGGCCACACGCGAGAAACTTGTAAAATTTTATGTTTCCCATCATCCGATCGGGCCACACGCGAAAAACTTTGAAAATATTCGAAATTCATCGTCCGATCGGGCCACACGCGAAAAACTTTGAAAATATTCGAAATTCATCGTCCGATCGGGCCATACGCGAGAAACTTGAAAAATTTTATGTTTCCCATCATCCGATCGGGCCACACGCGAAAAACTTTGAAAATATTCGAAATTCATCGTCCGATCGGGCCATACGCGAGAAACTTGAAAAATTTTATGTTTCCCATCATCCGATCGGGCCACACGCGAAAAACTTTGAAAATATTCGAAATTCATCGTCCGATCGGGGCACACGCGAGAAACTTGTAAAATTTTATGTTTCCCATCATCCGATCGGGCCACAAGCGAAAAACTTTGAAAATAATCGAAATTCACCGTCCGATCGGGCCACACGCGAGAAACTTTGAAAATATTCGAAATTCATCGTCCGATCGGGCCATACGCGAGAAACTTGAAAAATTTTATGTTTCCCATCATCCGATCGGGCCACACGCGAAAAACTTTGAAAATATTCGAAATTCATCGTCCGATCGGGGCACACGCGAGAAACTTGTAAAATTTTATGTTTCCCATCATCCGATCGGGCCACAAGCGAAAAACTTTGAAAATAATCGAAATTCACCGTCCGATCGGGCCACACGCGAGAAACTTTGAAAATATTCGAAATTCATCGTCCGATCGGGCCACACGCGAGAAACTTGTAAAATTTTATGTTTCCCATCATCCGATCGGGCCACACGCGAAAAACTTTGAAAATATTCGAAATTCATCGTCCGATCGGGCCATACGCGAGAAACTTGAAAAATTTTATGTTTCCCATCATCCGATCGGGCCACACGCGAAAAACTTTGAAAATATTCGAAATTCATCGTCCGATCGGGCCACACGCGAGAAACTTGTAAAATTTTATGTTTCCCATCCGTCGATCGGGCCACACGCGAGAAACTTTGAAAATATTCGAAATTCATCGTCCGATCGGGCCACACGCGAGAAACTTTGAAAATATTCGAAATTGATCGTCCGATCGGGCCACACGCGAGAAACTTGTAAAATTTTATGTTTCCCATCCGTCGATCGGGCCACACGCGAAAAACTTTGAAAAAATTCGAAATTCTTCGTCCGATCGGGCCACGCGCGAGAAACTTGTAAAATTTTATGTTTCCCATCGTCCGATCGGGCCACACGCGAGAAACTTTGAAAATATTCGAAATTCATCGTCCGATCGGGCCACACGCGAGAAACTTGTAAAATTTTATGTTTCCCATCATCCGATCGGGCCACACGCGAAAAACTTTGAAAATAATCGAAATTCACCGTCCGATCGGGCCACACGCGAGAAACTTTGAAAATATTCGAAATTCATCGTCCGATCGGGCCACACGCGAGAAACTTGTAAAATTTTATGTTTCCCATCGGCCGATCGGGCCACACGCGAAAAACTTTGAAAAAATTCGAAATTCATCGTCCGATCGGGCCACACGCGAGAAACTTGTAAAATTTTATGTTTTCCATCCGTCGATCGGGCCACACGCGAGAAACTTTGAAAATATTCGAAATTCATCGTCCGATCGGGCCACACGTGAGAAACTTTGAAAATATTCGAAATTCATCGTCCGATCGGGCCACACGCGAGAAACTTTGAAAATATTCGAAATTGATCGTCCGATCGGGCCACACGCGAGAAACTTGTAAAATTTTATGTTTCCCATCCGTCGATCGGGCCACACGCGAAAAACTTTGAAAAAATTCGAAATTCATCGTCCGATCGGGCCACACGCGAGAAACTTGTAAAATTTTATGTTTCCCATCCGTCGATCGGTCCACACGCGAGAAACTTTGAAAATATTCGAAATTCATCATCCGATCGGGCCACACGCGAGAAACTTGTAAAATTTTATGTTTCCCATCCGTCGATCGGGCCACACGCGAAAAACTTTGAAAAAATTCGAAATTCATCGTCCGATCGGGCCACACGCGAGAAACTTGTAAAATTTTATGTTTCCCATCCGTCGATCGGGCCACACGCGAGAAACTTTGAAAATATTCGAAATTCATCGTCCGATCGGGCCACACGCGAGAAACTTTGAAAAAATTCGAAATTCATCGTCCGATCGGGCCACACGCGAGAAACTTGTAAAATTTTATGTTTCCCATCATCCGATCGGGCCACACGCGAAAAACTTTGAAAATATTCGAAATTCATCGTCCGATCGGGCCACACGCGAAAAACTTTGAAAATATTCGAAATTCATCGTCCGATCGGGCCACACGCGAGAAACTTGTAAAATTTTATGTTTCCCATCCGTCGATCGGGCCACACGCGAGAAACTTTGAAAATATTCGAAATTCATCGTCCGATCGGGCCACACGCGAGAAACTTTGAAAAAATTCGAAATTCATCGTCCGATCGGGCCACACGCGAGAAACTTGTAAAATTTTATGTTTCCCATCATCCGATCGGGCCACACGCGAAAAACTTTGAAAATATTCGAAATTCATCGTCCGATCGGGCCACACGCGAAAAACTTTGAAAATATTCGAAATTCATCGTCCGATCGGGCCATACGCGAGAAACTTGAAAAATTTTATGTTTCCCATCATCCGATCGGGCCACACGCGACAAACTTTGAAAATATTCGAAATTCATCGTCCGATCGGGCCATACGCGAGAAACTTGAAAAATTTTATGTTTCCCATCATCCGATCGGGCCACACGCGAAAAACTTTGAAAATATTCGAAATTCATCGTCCGATCGGGGCACACGCGAGAAACTTGTAAAATTTTATGTTTCCCATCATCCGATCGGGCCACAAGCGAAAAACTTTGAAAATAATCGAAATTCACCGTCCGATCGGGCCACACGCGAGAAACTTTGAAAATATTCGAAATTCATCGTCCGATCGGGCCATACGCGAGAAACTTGAAAAATTTTATGTTTCCCATCATCCGATCGGGCCACACGCGAAAAACTTTGAAAATATTCGAAATTCATCGTCCGATCGGGGCACACGCGAGAAACTTGTAAAATTTTATGTTTCCCATCATCCGATCGGGCCACAAGCGAAAAACTTTGAAAATAATCGAAATTCACCGTCCGATCGGGCCACACGCGAGAAACTTTGAAAATATTCGAAATTCATCGTCCGATCGGGCCACACGCGAGAAACTTGTAAAATTTTATGTTTCCCATCATCCGATCGGGCCACACGCGAAAAACTTTGAAAATATTCGAAATTCATCGTCCGATCGGGCCATACGCGAGAAACTTGAAAAATTTTATGTTTCCCATCATCCGATCGGGCCACACGCGAAAAACTTTGAAAATATTCGAAATTCATCGTCCGATCGGGCCACACGCGAGAAACTTGTAAAATTTTATGTTTCCCATCCGTCGATCGGGCCACACGCGAGAAACTTTGAAAATATTCGAAATTCATCGTCCGATCGGGCCACACGCGAGAAACTTTGAAAATATTCGAAATTGATCGTCCGATCGGGCCACACGCGAGAAACTTGTAAAATTTTATGTTTCCCATCCGTCGATCGGGCCACACGCGAAAAACTTTGAAAAAATTCGAAATTCTTCGTCCGATCGGGCCACGCGCGAGAAACTTGTAAAATTTTATGTTTCCCATCGTCCGATCGGGCCACACGCGAGAAACTTTGAAAATATTCGAAATTCATCGTCCGATCGGGCCACACGCGAGAAACTTGTAAAATTTTATGTTTCCCATCATCCGATCGGGCCACACGCGAAAAACTTTGAAAATAATCGAAATTCACCGTCCGATCGGGCCACACGCGAGAAACTTTGAAAATATTCGAAATTCATCGTCCGATCGGGCCACACGCGAGAAACTTGTAAAATTTTATGTTTCCCATCATCCGATCGGGCCACACGCGAAAAACTTTGAAAATATTCGAAATTCATCGTCCGATCGGGCCATACGCGAGAAACTTGAAAAATTTTATGTTTCCCATCATCCGATCGGGCCACACGCGAAAAACTTTGAAAATATTCGAAATTCATCGTCCGATCGGGCCATACGCGAGAAACTTGAAAAATTTTATGTTTCCCATCATCCGATCGGGCCACACGCGAAAAACTTTGAAAATATTCGAAATTCATCGTCCGATCGGGCCACACGCGAGAAACTTGTAAAATTTTATGTTTCCCATCCGTCGATCGGGCCACACGCGAAAAACTTTGAAAAAATTCGAAATTCTTCGTCCGATCGGGCCACGCGCGAGAAACTTGTAAAATTTTATGTTTCCCATCGTCCGATCGGGCCACACGCGAGAAACTTTGAAAATATTCGAAATTCATCGTCCGATCGGGCCACACGCGAGAAACTTGTAAAATTTTATGTTTCCCATCATCCGATCGGGCCACACGCGAAAAACTTTGAAAATATTCGAAATTCATCGTCCGATCGGGCCATACGCGAGAAACTTGAAAAATTTTATGTTTCCCATCATCCGATCGGGCCACACGCGAAAAACTTTGAAAATATTCGAAATTCATCGTCCGATCGGGCCATACGCGAGAAACTTGAAAAATTTTATGTTTCCCATCATCCGATCGGGCCACACGCGAAAAACTTTGAAAATATTCGAAATTCATCGTCCGATCGGGGCACACGCGAGAAACTTGTAAAATTTTATGTTTCCCATCATCCGATCGGGCCACAAGCGAAAAACTTTGAAAATAATCGAAATTCACCGTCCGATCGGGCCACACGCGAGAAACTTTGAAAATATTCGAAATTCATCGTCCGATCGGGCCATACGCGAGAAACTTGAAAAATTTTATGTTTCCCATCATCCGATCGGGCCACACGCGAAAAACTTTGAAAATATTCGAAATTCATCGTCCGATCGGGGCACACGCGAGAAACTTGTAAAATTTTATGTTTCCCATCATCCGATCGGGCCACAAGCGAAAAACTTTGAAAATAATCGAAATTCACCGTCCGATCGGGCCACACGCGAGAAACTTTGAAAATATTCGAAATTCATCGTCCGATCGGGCCACACCCGAGAAACTTGTAAAATTTTATGTTTCCCATCATCCGATCGGGCCACACGCGAAAAACTTTGAAAATATTCGAAATTCATCGTCCGATCGGGCCATACGCGAGAAACTTGAAAAATTTTATGTTTCCCATCATCCGATCGGGCCACACGCGAAAAACTTTGAAAATATTCGAAATTCATCGTCCGATCGGGCCACACGCGAGAAACTTGTAAAATTTTATGTTTCCCATCCGTCGATCGGGCCACACGCGAGAAACTTTGAAAATATTCGAAATTCATCGTCCGATCGGGCCACACGCGAGAAACTTTGAAAATATTCGAAATTGATCGTCCGATCGGGCCACACGCGAGAAACTTGTAAAATTTTATGTTTCCCATCCGTCGATCGGGCCACACGCGAAAAACTTTGAAAAAATTCGAAATTCTTCGTCCGATCGGGCCACGCGCGAGAAACTTGTAAAATTTTATGTTTCCCATCGTCCGATCGGGCCACACGCGAGAAACTTTGAAAATATTCGAAATTCATCGTCCGATCGGGCCACACGCGAGAAACTTGTAAAATTTTATGTTTCCCATCATCCGATCGGGCCACACGCGAAAAACTTTGAAAATAATCGAAATTCACCGTCCGATCGGGCCACACGCGAGAAACTTTGAAAATATTCGAAATTCATCGTCCGATCGGGCCACACGCGAGAAACTTGTAAAATTTTATGTTTCCCATCATCCGATCGGGCCACACGCGAAAAACTTTGAAAATATTCGAAATTCATCGTCCGATCGGGCCATACGCGAGAAACTTGAAAAATTTTATGTTTCCCATCATCCGATCGGGCCACACGCGAAAAACTTTGAAAATATTCGAAATTCATCGTCCGATCGGGCCATACGCGAGAAACTTGAAAAATTTTATGTTTCCCATCATCCGATCGGGCCACACGCGAAAAACTTTGAAAATATTCGAAATTCATCGTCCGATCGGGCCACACGCGAGAAACTTGTAAAATTTTATGTTTCCCATCCGTCGATCGGGCCACACGCGAGAAACTTTGAAAATATTCGAAATTCATCGTCCGATCGGGCCACACGCGAGAAACTTTGAAAATATTCGAAATTGATCGTCCGATCGGGCCACACGCGAGAAACTTGTAAAATTTTATGTTTCCCATCCGTCGATCGGGCCACACGCGAAAAACTTTGAAAAAATTCGAAATTCTTCGTCCGATCGGGCCACGCGCGAGAAACTTGTAAAATTTTATGTTTCCCATCGTCCGATCGGGCCACACGCGAGAAACTTTGAAAATATTCGAAATTCATCGTCCGATCGGGCCACACGCGAGAAACTTGTAAAATTTTATGTTTCCCATCATCCGATCGGGCCACACGCGAAAAACTTTGAAAATATTCGAAATTCATCGTCCGATCGGGCCATACGCGAGAAACTTGAAAAATTTTATGTTTCCCATCATCCGATCGGGCCACACGCGAAAAACTTTGAAAATATTCGAAATTCATCGTCCGATCGGGCCACACGCGAGAAACTTGTAAAATTTTATGTTTCCCATCCGTCGATCGGGCCACACGCGAGAAACTTTGAAAATATTCGAAATTGATCGTCCGATCGGGCCACACGCGAGAAACTTGTAAAATTTTATGTTTCCCATCCGTCGATCGGGCCACACGCGAAAAACTTTGAAAAAATTCGAAATTCTTCGTCCGATCGGGCCACGCGCGAGAAACTTGTAAAATTTTATGTTTCCCATCGTCCGATCGGGCCACACGCGAGAAACTTGTAAAATTTTATGTTTCCCATCCGTCGATCGGTCCACACGCGAGAAACTTTGAAAATATTCGAAATTCATCATCCGATCGGGCCACACGCGAGAAACTTGTAAAATTTTATGTTTCCCATCCGTCGATCGGGCCACACGCGAAAAACTTTGAAAAAATTCGAAATTCATCGTCCGATCGGGCCACACGCGAGAAACTTGTAAAATTTTATGTTTCCCATCCGTCGATCGGTCCACACGCGAGAAACTTTGAAAATATTCGAAATTCATCATCCGATCGGGCCACACGCGAGAAACTTGTAAAATTTTATGTTTCCCATCCGTCGATCGGTCCACACGCGAGAAACTTTGAAAATATTCGAAATTCATCATCCGATCGGGCCACACGCGAGAAACTTGTAAAATTTTATGTTTCCCATCCGTCGATCGGGCCACACGCGAAAAACTTTGAAAATATTCGAAATTCATCGTCCGATCGGGCCACACGCGAGAAACTTGTAAAATTTTATGTTTCCCATCATCCGATCGGTCCACACGCGAGAAACTTTGAAAATATTCGAAATTCATCATCCGATCGGGCCACACGCGAGAAACTTGTAAAATTTTATATTTCCCATCATCCGATCGGGCCACACGCGAAAAACTTTGAAAATATTCGAAATTCATCGTCCGATCGGGCCACACGCGAGAAACTTGTAAAATTTTATGTTTCCCATCCGTCGATCGGGCCACACGCGAGAAACTTTGAAAATATTCGAAATTCATCGTCCGATCGGGCCACACGCGAGAAACTTTGAAAATATTCGAAATTGATCGTCCGATCGGGCCACACGCGAGAAACTTGTAAAATTTTATGTTTCCCATCCGTCGATCGGGCCACACGCGAAAAACTTTGAAAAAATTCGAAATTCTTCGTCCGATCGGGCCACGCGCGAGAAACTTGTAAAATTTTATGTTTCCCATCGTCCGATCGGGCCACACGCGAGAAACTTTGAAAATATTCGAAATTCATCGTCCGATCGGGCCACACGCGAGAAACTTGTAAAATTTTATGTTTCCCATCATCCGATCGGGCCACACGCGAAAAACTTTGAAAATTTTCGAAATTCATCGTCCGATCGGGCCACACGCGAGAAACTTGTAAAATTTTATGTTTCCCATCCGTCGATCGGGCCACACGCGAAAAACTTTGAAAAAATTCGAAATTCATCGTCCGATCGGGCCACACGCGAGAAACTTGAAAAATTTTATGTTTCCCATCATCCGATCGGGCCACACGCGAAAAACTTTGAAAATATTCGAAATTCATCGTCCGATCGGGCCACACGCGAGAAACTTTGAAAAAATTCGAAATTCATCGTCCGATCGGGCCACACGCGAGAAACTTGTAAAATTTTATGTTTCCCATCCGTCGATCGGTCCACACGCGAGAAACTTTGAAAATATTCGAAATTCATCATCCGATCGGGCCACACGCGAGAAACTTGTAAAATTTTATGTTTCCCATCCGTCGATCGGGCCACACGCGAGAAACTTTGGAAATATTCGAAATTCATCGTCCGATCGGGCCACACGCGAGAAACTTGTAAAATTTTATGTTTCCCATCCGTCGATCGGTCCACACGCGAGAAACTTTGAAAATATTCGAAATTCATCATCCGATCGGGCCACACGCGAGAAACTTGTAAAATTTTATGTTTCCCATCCGTCGATCGGTCCACACGCGAGAAACTTTGAAAATATTCGAAATTCATCATCCGATCGGGCCACACGCGAGAAACTTGTAAAATTTTATGTTTCCCATCCGTCGATCGGGCCACACGCGAAAAACTTTGAAAAAATTCGAAATTCATCGTCCGATCGGGCCACACGCGAGAAACTTGTAAAATTTTATGTTTCCCATCCGTCGATCGGTCCACACGCGAGAAACTTTGAAAATATTCGAAATTCATCATCCGATCGGGCCACACGCGAGAAACTTGTAAAATTTTATGTTTCCCATCCGTCGATCGGTCCACACGCGAGAAACTTTGAAAATATTCGAAATTCATCATCCGATCGGGCCACACGCGAGAAACTTGTAAAATTTTATGTTTCCCATCCGTCGATCGGGCCACACGCGAAAAACTTTGAAAATATTCGAAATTCATCGTCCGATCGGGCCACACGCGAGAAACTTGTAAAATTTTATGTTTCCCATCATCCGATCGGTCCACACGCGAGAAACTTTGAAAATATTCGAAATTCATCATCCGATCGGGCCACACGCGAGAAACTTGTAAAATTTTATATTTCCCATCATCCGATCGGGCCACACGCGAAAAACTTTGAAAATATTCGAAATTCATCGTCCGATCGGGCCACACGCGAGAAACTTGTAAAATTTTATGTTTCCCATCCGTCGATCGGGCCACACGCGAGAAACTTTGAAAATATTCGAAATTCATCGTCCGATCGGGCCACACGCGAGAAACTTTGAAAATATTCGAAATTGATCGTCCGATCGGGCCACACGCGAGAAACTTGTAAAATTTTATGTTTCCCATCCGTCGATCGGGCCACACGCGAAAAACTTTGAAAAAATTCGAAATTCTTCGTCCGATCGGGCCACGCGCGAGAAACTTGTAAAATTTTATGTTTCCCATCGTCCGATCGGGCCACACGCGAGAAACTTTGAAAATATTCGAAATTCATCGTCCGATCGGGCCACACGCGAGAAACTTGTAAAATTTTATGTTTCCCATCATCCGATCGGGCCACACGCGAAAAACTTTGAAAATTTTCGAAATTCATCGTCCGATCGGGCCACACGCGAGAAACTTGTAAAATTTTATGTTTCCCATCCGTCGATCGGGCCACACGCGAAAAACTTTGAAAAAATTCGAAATTCATCGTCCGATCGGGCCACACGCGAGAAACTTGAAAAATTTTATGTTTCCCATCATCCGATCGGGCCACACGCGAAAAACTTTGAAAATATTCGAAATTCATCGTCCGATCGGGCCACACGCGAGAAACTTTGAAAAAATTCGAAATTCATCGTCCGATCGGGCCACACGCGAGAAACTTGTAAAATTTTATGTTTCCCATCCGTCGATCGGTCCACACGCGAGAAACTTTGAAAATATTCGAAATTCATCATCCGATCGGGCCACACGCGAGAAACTTGTAAAATTTTATGTTTCCCATCCGTCGATCGGGCCACACGCGAGAAACTTTGGAAATATTCGAAATTCATCGTCCGATCGGGCCACACGCGAGAAACTTGTAAAATTTTATGTTTCCCATCCGTCGATCGGTCCACACGCGAGAAACTTTGAAAATATTCGAAATTCATCATCCGATCGGGCCACACGCGAGAAACTTGTAAAATTTTATGTTTCCCATCCGTCGATCGGTCCACACGCGAGAAACTTTGAAAATATTCGAAATTCATCATCCGATCGGGCCACACGCGAGAAACTTGTAAAATTTTATGTTTCCCATCCGTCGATCGGGCCACACGCGAAAAACTTTGAAAAAATTCGAAATTCATCGTCCGATCGGGCCACACGCGAGAAACTTTGAAAATATTCGAAATTCAGCGTCCGATCGGGCCACACGCGAGAAACTTTGAAAATATTCGAAATTCAGCGTCCGATCGGGCCACACGCGAGAAACTTGTAAAATTTTATATTTCCCATCATCCGATCGGGCCACACGCGAAAAACTTTGAAAATATTCGAAATTCATCGTCCGATCGGGCCATACGCGAGAAACTTGTAAAATTTTATGTTTCCCATCATCCGATCGGGCCACACGCGAAAAACTTTGAAAATAATCGAAATTCACCGTCCGATCGGGCCACACGCGAGAAACTTTGAAAATATTCGAAATTCAGCGTCCGATCGGGCCACACGCGAGAAACTTGTAAAATTTTATATTTCCCATCATCCGATCGGGCCACACGCGAAAAACTTTGAAAATATTCGAAATTCATCGTCCGATCGGGCCATACGCGAGAAACTTGTAAAATTTTATGTTTCCCATCATCCGATCGGGCCACACGCGAAAAACTTTGAAAATAATCGAAATTCACCGTCCGATCGGGCTACACGCGAGAAACTTTGAAAATATTCGAAATTCATCGTCCGATCGGGCCACACGCGAGAAACTTGTAAAATTTTATGTTTCCCATCATCCGATCGGGCCACACGCGAAAAACTTTGAAAATATTCGAAATTCATCGTCCGATCGGGCCATACGCGAGAAACTTTGAAAATATTCGAAATTCATCGTCCGATCGGGCCACACGCGAGAAACTTGGAAAATTTTATGTTTCCCATCATCCGATCGGGCCACACGCGAAAAACTTTGAAAATATTCGAAATTCATCGTCCGATCGGGCCATACGCGAGAAACTTGAAAAATTTTATGTTTCCCATCATCCGATCGGGCCACACGCGAAAAACTTTGAAAATATTCGAAATTCATCGTCCGATCGGGCCACACGCGAGAAACTTGTAAAATTTTATGTTTCCCATCCGTCGATCGGGCCACACGCGAGAAACTTTGAAAATATTCGAAATTCATCGTCCGATCGGGCCACACGCGAGAAACTTTGAAAAAATTCGAAATTCATCGTCCGATCGGGCCACACGCCAGAAACTTGTAAAATTTTATGTTTCCCATCCGTCGATCGGGCCACACGCGAAAAACTTTGAAAAAATTCGAAATTCATCGTCCGATCGGGCCACACGCGAGAAACTTGTAAAATTTTATGTTTCCCATCCGTCGATCGGTCCACACGCGAGAAACTTTGAAAATATTCGAAATTCATCATCCGATCGGGCCACACGCGAGAAACTTGTAAAATTTTATGTTTCCCATCCGTCGATCGGGCCACACGCGAAAAACTTTGAAAAAATTCGAAATTCTTCGTCCGATCGGGCCACGCGCGAGAAACTTGTAAAATTTTATGTTTCCCATCGTCCGATCGGGCCACACGCGAGAAACTTTGAAAATATTCGAAATTCATCGTCCGATCGGGCCACACGCGAGAAACTTGTAAAATTTTATGTTTCCCATCATCCGATCGGGCCACACGCGAAAAACTTTGAAAATAATCGAAATTCACCGTCCGATCGGGCCACACGCGAGAAACTTTGAAAATATTCGAAATTCATCGTCCGATCGGGCCACACGCGAGAAACTTGTAAAATTTTATGTTTCCCATCATCCGATCGGGCCACACGCGAAAAACTTTGAAAATATTCGAAATTCATCGTCCGATCGGGCCATACGCGAGAAACTTGAAAAATTTTATGTTTCCCATCATCCGATCGGGCCACACGCGAAAAACTTTGAAAATATTCGAAATTCATCGTCCGATCGGGCCATACGCGAGAAACTTGAAAAATTTTATGTTTCCCATCATCCGATCGGGCCACACGCGAAAAACTTTGAAAATATTCGAAATTCATCGTCCGATCGGGCCACACGCGAGAAACTTGTAAAATTTTATGTTTCCCATCCGTCGATCGGGCCACACGCGAGAAACTTTGAAAATATTCGAAATTCATCGTCCGATCGGGCCACACGCGAGAAACTTTGAAAATATTCGAAATTGATCGTCCGATCGGGCCACACGCGAGAAACTTGTAAAATTTTATGTTTCCCATCCGTCGATCGGGCCACACGCGAAAAACTTTGAAAAAATTCGAAATTCTTCGTCCGATCGGGCCACGCGCGAGAAACTTGTAAAATTTTATGTTTCCCATCGTCCGATCGGGCCACAC
>CAXARG010000317.1:0-108000 GCA_963971235.1 Cryptus armator
GTGCCATGCCGGTGCCATGCCGTGCCATGCCGGTGCCATGCCGTGCCATGCCGGTGCCATGCCGTGCCATGCCGGTGCCATGCCGTGCCATGCCGGTGCCATGCCGTGCCATGCCGGTGCCATGCCGTGCCATGCCGGTGCCATGCCGGTGCCATGCCGTGCCATGCCGGTGCCATGCCGTGCCATGCCGGTGCCATGCCGGTGCCATGCCGTGCCATGCCGGTGCCATGCCATTCCATGCCATTCCATGCCTTTCAATGCCGTGCCATGCCGTGCCATGCCGTGCCATGCCGTGCCATGCCGTGCCATGCCGTGCCATGCCGTGCCATGCCGTGCCATGCCGTGCCATGCCGTGCCATGCCGTGCCATGCCGTGCCATGCCGTGCCATGCCGTGCCATGCCGTGCCATGCCGTGCCATGCCGTGCCATGCCGTGCCATGCCGTGCCATGCCGTGCCATGCCGTGCCATGCCGTGCCATGCCGTGCCATGCCGTGCCATGCCGTGCCATGCCGTGCCATGCCGTGCCATGCCGTGCCATGCCGTGCCATGCCGTGCCATGCCGGTGCCATGCCGTGCCATGCCGGTGCCATGCCGTGCCATGCCGGTGCCATGCCGTGCCATGCCGGTGCCATGCCGTGCCATGCCGTGCCATGCCGTGCCATGCGGTGCCATGCCGTGCCATGCCATTCCATGTCATTCCATGCCATTCCATGTCATTCCATGCCATTCCATGCCATTCCATGCCATTCCATGCCATTCCATGCCATTCCATGACATTCCATGCCATTCCATGCCATTCCATGCCATTCCATGCCATTCCATGCCATTCCATGCCATTCCATGCCATTCCATGCCATTCCATGCCATTCCATGCCATTCCATGCCATTCCATGCCATTCCATGCCATTCCATGCCATTCCATGCCATTCCATGCCATTCCATGCCATTCCATGCCATTCCATGCCATTCCATGCCATTCCATGCCATTCCATGCCGTGCCAAGCCGGTGCCATGCCGTGCCATGCCGGTGCCATGCCGTGCCATGCCGGTGCCATGCCGTGCCATGCCGTGCCATGCCGGTGCCATGCCGTGCCATGCCGGTGCCATGCCGTGCCATGCCGGTGCCATGCCGTGCCATGCCGGTGCCATGCCGTGCCATGCCGGTGCCATGCCGTGCCATGCCGGTGCCATGCCGTGCCATGCCGGTGCCATGCCGTGCCATGCCGGTGCCATGCCGGTGCCATGCCGTGCCATGCCGGTGCCATGCCGTGCCATGCCGGTGCCATGCCGTGCCATGCCGTGCCATGCCGGTGCCATGCCGTGCCATGCCGGTGCCATGCCGTGCCATGCCGGTGCCATGCCGTGCCATGCCGGTGCCATGCCGTGCCATGCCGGTGCCATGCCGTGCCATGCCGGTGCCATGCCGTGCCATGCCGTGCCATGCCGGTGCCATGACGTGCCATGCCGGTGCCATGCCGTGCCATGCCGGTGCCATGCCTGTGCCATGCCGGTGCCATGCCATTCCATGCCATTCCATGCCAGTCCATGCCATTCCATGCCATTCCATGCCCCTCAATGCGGTGCCATGCCGTGCCATGCCGTGCTATGCCGTGCCATGCCGTGCCATGCCGTGCCATGCGGTGCCATGCCATTCCATGCCATTCCATGCCATTCCATGCCATTCCATGCCATTCCATGCCATTCCATGCCATTCCATGCCATTCCATGCCATTCCATGCCATTCCATGCCATTCCATTCCATTCCATGCCATTCCATGCCATTCCATGCCATTCCATGCCATTCCATGCCATTCCATGCCATTCCATGCCATTCCATGCCATTCCATGCCATTCCATGCCATTCCATGCCATTCCATGCCATTCCATGCCATTCCATGCCATTCCATGCCATTCCATGCCATTCCATGCCATTCCATGCCATTCCATGCCATTCCATGCCATTCCATGCCATTCCATGCCATTCCATGCCATTCCATGCCATTCCATGCCATTCCATGCCATTCCATGCCATTCCATGCCATTCCATGCCATTCCATGCCATTCCATGCCATTCCATGCCATTCCATGCCTTTCAATGCCGTGCCATGCCGTGCCATGCCGTGCCATGCCGTGCCATGCCGTGCCATGCCGGTGCCATGCCGTGCCATGCCGGTGCCATGCCGTGCCATGCCGGTGCCATGCCGTGCCATGCCGGTGCCATGCCGTGCCATGCCGGTGCCATGCCGTGCCATGCCGGTGCCATGCCGTGCCATGCCGGTGCCATGCCGTGCCATGCCGGTGCCATGCCATTCCATGCCATTCCATGCCATTCCATGCCATTCCATGCCATTCCATGCCATTCCATGCCATTCCATGCCATTCCATGCCATTCCATGCCATTCCATGCCATTCCATGACATTCCATGCCATTCCATGCCATTCCATGCCATTCCATGCCATTCCATGCCATTCCATGCCATTCCATGCCATTCCATGCCATTCCATGCCATTCCATGCCATTCCATGCCATTCCATGCCATTCCATGCCATTCCATGCCATTCCATGCCATTCCATGCCATTCCATGCCATTCCATGCCATTCCATGCCATTCCATGCCATTCCATGCCATTCCATGCCATTCCATGCCATTCCATGCCATTCCATGCCATTCCATGCCATTCCATGCCATTCCATGCCATTCCATGCCATTCCATGCCATTCCATGCCATTCCATGCCATTCCATGCCTTTCAATGCCGTGCCATGCCGTGCCATGCCGTGCCATGCCATTCCATGCCGTTCCATGCCATTCCATGCCATTCCATGCCGTGCCATGCCGGTGCCATGCCGTGCCATGCCGGTGCCATGCCGTGCCATGCCGGTGCCATGCCGTGCCATGCCGGTGCCATGCCGTGCCATGCCGGTGCCATGCCGTGCCATGCCGGTGCCATGCCGTGCCATGCCGGTGCCATGCCGTGCCATGCCGGTGCCATGCCGTGCCATGCCGTGCCATGCCGGTGCCATGCCGTGCCATGCCGTGCCATGCGGTGCCATGCCATTCCATGCCATTCCATGCCATTCCATGCCATTCCATGCCATTCCATGCCATTCCATGCCATTCCATGCCATTCCATGCCATTCCATGCCATTCCATGCCATTCCATGCCATTCCATGCCATTCCATGCCATTCCATGCCATTCCATGCCATTCCATGCCATTCCATGCCATTCCATGCCATTCCATGCCATTCCATGCCATTCCATGCCATTCCATGCCATTCCATGCCATTCCATGCCGTGCCAAGCCGGTGCCATGCCGTGCCATGCCGGTGCCATGCCGTGCCATGCCGGTGCCATGCCGTGCCATGCCGGTGCCATGCCGTGCCATGCCGGTGCCATGCCGTGCCATGCCGGTGCCATGCCGTGCCATGCCGGTGCCATGCCGTGCCATGCCGGTGCCATGCCGTGCCATGCCGGTGCCATGCCGTGCCATGCCGGTGCCATGCCGTGCCATGCCGGTGCCATGCCGTGCCATGCCGTGCCATGCCGGTGCCATGCCGTGCCATGCCGTGCCATGCGGTGCCATGCCATTCCATGCCATTCCATGCCATTCCATGCCATTCCATGCCATTCCATGCCATTCCATGCCATTCCATGCCATTCCATGCCATTCCATGCCATTCCATGCCATTCCATGCCATTCCATGCCATTCCATGCCATTCCATGCCATTCCATGCCATTCCATGCCATTCCATGCCATTCCATGCCATTCCATGCCATTCCATGCCATTCCATGCCATTCCATGCCATTCCATGCCATTCCATGCCGTGCCAAGCCGGTGCCATGCCGTGCCATGCCGGTGCCATGCCGTGCCATGCCGGTGCCATGCCGTGCCATGCCGGTGCCATGCCGTGCCATGCCGGTGCCATGCCGTGCCATGCCGGTGCCATGCCGTGCCATGCCGGTGCCATGCCGTGCCATGCCGGTGCCATGCCGTGCCATGCCGGTGCCATGCCGTGCCATGCCGGTGCCATGCCGTGCCATGCCGGTGCCATGCCGTGCCATGCCGGTGCCATGCCGTGCCATGCCGGTGCCATGCCGTGCCATGCCGGTGCCATGCCGTGCCATGCCGGTGCCATGCCGTGCCATGCCGGTGCCATGCCGTGCCATGCCGGTGCCATGCCGTGCCATGCCGGTGCCATGCCGTGCCATGCCGGTGCCATACCGTGCCATGCCGGTGCCATGCCGTGCCATGCCGGTGCCATGCCGGTGCCATGCCGTGCCATGCCGGTGCCATGCCGTGCCATGCCGGTGCCATGCCGTGCCATGCCGGTGCCATGCCGTGCCATGCCGGTGCCATGCCGTGCCATGCCGGTGCCATGCCGTGCCATGCCGGTGCCATGCCGTGCCATGCCGGTGCCATGCCGTGCCATGCCGTGCCATGCCGTGCCATGCCGTGCCATGCCGGTGCCATGCCGTGCCATGCCGGTGCCATGCCGTGCCATGCCGGTGCCATGCCGTGCCATGCCGGTGCCATGCCGTGCCATGCCGGTGCCATGCCGTGCCATGCCGGTGCCATGCCGTGCCATGCCGGTGCCATGCCGTGCCATGCCGTGCCATGCCGGTGCCATGCCGTGCCATGCCGTGCCATGCGGTGCCATGCCATTCCATGCCATTCCATGTCATTCCATGCCATTCCATGTCATTCCATGCCATTCCATGCCATTCCATGCCATTCCATGCCAGTCCATGCCATTCCATGCCATTCCATGCCATTCCATGCCATTCCATGCCACTCAATGCGGTGCCATGCCGTGCCATGCCGGTGCCATGACGTGCCATGCCGGTGCCATGCCGTGCCATGCCGGTGCCATGCCGGTGCCATGCCGGTGCCATGCCATTCCATGCCATTCCATGCCAGTCCATGCCATTCCATGCCATTCCATGCCATTCCATGCCGTGCCATGCCGGTGCCATGCCGTGCCATGCCGGTGCCATGCCGTGCCATGCCGGTGCCATGCCGTGCCATGCCGGTGCCATGCCGTGCCATGCCGGTGCCATGCCGTGCCATGCCGGTGCCATGCCGTGCCATGCCGGTGCCATGCCGTGCCATGCCGGTGCCATGCCGTGCCATGCCGGTGCCATGCCGTGCCATGCCGGTGCCATGCCGTGCCATGCCGGTGCCATGCCGTGCCATGCCGGTGCCATGCCGTGCCATGCCGGTGCCATGCCGTGCCATGCCGGTGCCATGCCGTGCCATGCCGGTGCCATGCCGTGCCATGCCGGTGCCATGCCGTGCCATGCCGGTGCCATGCCGTGCCATGCCGGTGCCATGCCGTGCCATGCCGGTGCCATGCCATTCCATGCCATTCCATGCCATTCCATGCCATTCCATGCCATTCCATGCCATTCCATGCCATTCCATGCCATTCCATGCCATTCCATGCCATTCCATGCCATTCCATGCCATTCCATGCCGTGCCATGCCGTGCCATGCCGTGCCATGCGGTGCCATGCCATTCCATGCCATTCCATGCCATTCCATGCCATTCCATGCCATTCCATGCCATTCCATGCCATTCCATGCCATTCCATGCCATTCCATGCCATTCCATGCCATTCCATGCCATTCCATGCCATTCCATGCCATTCCATGCCATTCCATGCCATTCCATGCCATTCCATGCCATTCCATGCCATTCCATGCCATTCCATGCCATTCCATGCCATTCCATGCCATTCCATGCCATTCCATGCCATTCCATGCCTTTCAATGCCGTGCCATGCCGTGCCATGCCGTGCCATGCCATTCCATGCCGTTCCATGCCATTCCATGCCATTCCATGCCGTGCCATGCCGGTGCCATGCCGTGCCATGCCGGTGCCATGCCGTGCCATGCCGGTGCCATGCCGTGCCATGCCGGTGCCATGCCGTGCCATGCCGGTGCCATGCCGTGCCATGCCGGTGCCATGCCGTGCCATGCCGGTGCCATGCCGTGCCATGCCGGTGCCATGCCGTGCCATGCCGTGCCATGCCGGTGCCATGCCGTGCCATGCCGTGCCATGCGGTGCCATGCCATTCCATGCCATTCCATGCCATTCCATGCCATTCCATGCCATTCCATGCCATTCCATGCCATTCCATGCCATTCCATGCCATTCCATGCCATTCCATGCCATTCCATGCCATTCCATGCCATTCCATGCCATTCCATGCCATTCCATGCCATTCCATGCCATTCCATGCCATTCCATGCCATTCCATGCCATTCCATGCCATTCCATGCCATTCCATGCCATTCCATGCCATTCCATGCCGTGCCAAGCCGGTGCCATGCCGTGCCATGCCGGTGCCATGCCGTGCCATGCCGGTGCCATGCCGTGCCATGCCGGTGCCATGCCGTGCCATGCCGGTGCCATGCCGTGCCATGCCGGTGCCATGCCGTGCCATGCCGGTGCCATGCCGTGCCATGCCGGTGCCATGCCGTGCCATGCCGGTGCCATGCCGTGCCATGCCGGTGCCATGCCGTGCCATGCCGGTGCCATGCCGTGCCATGCCGTGCCATGCCGGTGCCATGCCGTGCCATGCCGTGCCATGCGGTGCCATGCCATTCCATGCCATTCCATGCCATTCCATGCCATTCCATGCCATTCCATGCCATTCCATGCCATTCCATGCCATTCCATGCCATTCCATGCCATTCCATGCCATTCCATGCCATTCCATGCCATTCCATGCCATTCCATGCCATTCCATGCCATTCCATGCCATTCCATGCCATTCCATGCCATTCCATGCCATTCCATGCCATTCCATGCCGTGCCAAGCCGGTGCCATGCCGTGCCATGCCGGTGCCATGCCGTGCCATGCCGGTGCCATGCCGTGCCATGCCGGTGCCATGCCGTGCCATGCCGGTGCCATGCCGTGCCATGCCGGTGCCATGCCGTGCCATGCCGGTGCCATGCCGTGCCATGCCGGTGCCATGCCGTGCCATGCCGGTGCCATGCCGTGCCATGCCGGTGCCATGCCGTGCCATGCCGGTGCCATGCCGTGCCATGCCGGTGCCATGCCGTGCCATGCCGGTGCCATGCCGTGCCATGCCGGTGCCATGCCGTGCCATGCCGGTGCCATGCCGTGCCATGCCGGTGCCATGCCGTGCCATGCCGGTGCCATGCCGTGCCATGCCGGTGCCATGCCGTGCCATGCCGGTGCCATGCCGTGCCATGCCGGTGCCATGCCGTGCCATGCCGGTGCCATACCGTGCCATGCCGGTGCCATGCCGTGCCATGCCGGTGCCATGCCGGTGCCATGCCGTGCCATGCCGGTGCCATGCCGTGCCATGCCGGTGCCATGCCGTGCCATGCCGGTGCCATGCCGTGCCATGCCGGTGCCATGCCGTGCCATGCCGGTGCCATGCCGTGCCATGCCGGTGCCATGCCGTGCCATGCCGGTGCCATGCCGTGCCATGCCGTGCCATGCCGTGCCATGCCGTGCCATGCCGGTGCCATGCCGTGCCATGCCGGTGCCATGCCGTGCCATGCCGGTGCCATGCCGTGCCATGCCGGTGCCATGCCGTGCCATGCCGGTGCCATGCCGTGCCATGCCGGTGCCATGCCGTGCCATGCCGGTGCCATGCCGTGCCATGCCGTGCCATGCCGGTGCCATGCCGTGCCATGCCGTGCCATGCGGTGCCATGCCATTCCATGCCATTCCATGTCATTCCATGCCATTCCATGTCATTCCATGCCATTCCATGCCATTCCATGCCATTCCATGCCAGTCCATGCCATTCCATGCCATTCCATGCCATTCCATGCCATTCCATGCCACTCAATGCGGTGCCATGCCGTGCCATGCCGGTGCCATGACGTGCCATGCCGGTGCCATGCCGTGCCATGCCGGTGCCATGCCGGTGCCATGCCGGTGCCATGCCATTCCATGCCATTCCATGCCAGTCCATGCCATTCCATGCCATTCCATGCCATTCCATGCCGTGCCATGCCGGTGCCATGCCGTGCCATGCCGGTGCCATGCCGTGCCATGCCGGTGCCATGCCGTGCCATGCCGGTGCCATGCCGTGCCATGCCGGTGCCATGCCGTGCCATGCCGGTGCCATGCCGTGCCATGCCGGTGCCATGCCGTGCCATGCCGGTGCCATGCCGTGCCATGCCGGTGCCATGCCGTGCCATGCCGGTGCCATGCCGTGCCATGCCGGTGCCATGCCGTGCCATGCCGGTGCCATGCCGTGCCATGCCGGTGCCATGCCGTGCCATGCCGGTGCCATGCCGTGCCATGCCGGTGCCATGCCATTCCATGCCATTCCATGCCATTCCATGCCATTCCATGCCATTCCATGCCATTCCATGCCATTCCATGCCATTCCATGCCATTCCATGCCATTCCATGCCATTCCATGCCATTCCATGCCGTGCCATGCCGTGCCATGCCGTGCCATGCCATTCCATGCCATTCCATGCCATTCCATGCCATTCCATGCCGTGCCATGCCATTCCATGCCGTGCCATGCCGGTGCCATGCCGTGCCATGCCGGTGCCATGCCGTGCCATGCCGGTGCCATGCCGTGCCATGCCGGTGCCATGCCGGTGCCATGCCGTGCCATGCCGGTGCCATGCCGTGCCATGCCGGTGCCATGCCGTGCCATGCCGTGCCATGCCGGTGCCATGCCGTGCCATGCCGTGCCATGCGGTGCCATGCCATTCCATGCCATTCCATGTCATTCCATGCCATTCCATGTCATTCCATGCCATTCCATGTCATTCCATGCCATTCCATGCCATTCCATGCCATTCCATGCCATTCCATGCCATTCCATGCCATTCCATGCCATTCCATGCCATTCCATGCCATTCCATGCCATTCCATGCCGTGCCATGCCATTCCATGCCGTGCCATGCCGTGCCATGCCGTGCCATGCGGTGCCATGCCATTCCATGCCATTCCATGTCATTCCATGCCATTCCATGTCATTCCATGTCATTCCATGCCATTCCATGCCATTCCATGCCATTCCATGCCAGTCCATGCCATTCCATGCCATTCCATGCCATTCCATGCCATTCCATGCCATTCCATGCCACTCAATGCGGTGCCATGCCGTGCCATGCCGGTGCCATGACGTGCCATGCCGGTGCCATGCCGTGCCATGCCGGTGCCATGCCGTGCCATGCCGGTGCCATGCCGGTGCCATGCCGGTGCCATGCCGGTGCCATGCCGGTGCCATGCCGGTGCCATGCCATTCCATGCCATTCCATGCCATTCCATGCCATTCCATGCCATTCCATGCCATTCCATGCCATTCCATGCCACTCAATGCGGTGCCATGCCGTGCCATGCCGGTGCCATGACGTGCCATGCCGGTGCCATGCCGTGCCATGCCGGTGCCATGCCGTGCCATGCCGGTGCCATGCCGGTGCCCTGCCGGTGCCATGCCATTCCATGCCATTCCATGCCATTCCATGCCATTCCATGCCATTCCATGCCATTCCATGCCATTCCATGCCATTCCATGCCGTGCCATGCCATTCCATGCCGTGCCATGCCGGTGCCATGCCGTGCCATGCCGGTGCCATGCCGTGCCATGCCGGTGCCATGCCGTGCCATGCCGGTGCCATGCCGTGCCATGCCGGTGCCATGCCGTGCCATGCCGGTGCCATGCCGTGCCATTCCATGCCATTCCATGCCATTCCATGCCATTCCATGCCATTCCATGCCATTCCATGCCATTCCATGCCATTCCATGCCATTCCATGCCATTCCATGCCATTCCATGCCGTGCCATGCCGTGCCATGCCGTGCCATGCCGTGCCATGCCGTGCCATGCCGTGCCATGCCGTGCCATGCCGTGCCATGCCGTGCCATGCCGTGCCATGCCGTGCCATGCCGTGCCATGCCGTGCCATGCCGTGCCATGCCGTGCCATGCCGTGCCATGCCGTGCCATGCCGTGCCATGCCGTGCCATGCCGTGCCATGCCGTGCCATGCCGTGCCATGCCGTGCCATGCCGTGCCATGCCGTGCCATGCCGTGCCATGCCGTGCCATGCCGTGCCATGCCGTGCCATGCCGTGCCATGCCGTGCCATGCCGTGCCATGCCGTGCCATGCCGTGCCATGCCGGTGCCATGCCGTGCCATGCCGTGCCATGCCGGTGCCATGCCGTGCCATGCCGGTGCCATGCCGTGCCATGCCGGTGCCATGCCGTGCCATGCCGGTGCCATGCCGTGCCATGCCGGTGCCATGCCGGTGCCATGCCGTGCCATGCCGGTGCCATGCCGTGCCATGCCGGTGCCATGCCGTGCCATGCCGGTGCCATGCCGTGCCATGCCGGTGCCATGCCGTGCCATGCCGGTGCCATGCCGTGCCATGCCGGTGCCATGCCGTGCCATGCCGGTGCCATGCCGTGCCATGCCGGTGCCATGACGTGCCATGCCGGTGCCATGCCGTGCCATGCCGGTGCCATGCCATTCCATGCCATTCCATGCCAGTCCATGCCATTCCATGCCATTCCATGCCACTCAATGCGGTGCCATGCCGTGCCATGCCGTGCTATGCCGTGCCATGCCGTGCCATGCCGTGCCATGCGGTGCCATGCCATTCCATGCCATTCCATGCCATTCCATGCCATTCCATGCCATTCCATGCCATTCCATGCCATTCCATGCCATTCCATGCCATTCCATGCCATTCCATGCCATTCCATGCCATTCCATGCCATTCCATGCCATTCCATGCCATTCCATGCCATTCCATGCCATTCCATGCCATTCCATGCCATTCCATGCCATTCCATGCCATTCCATGCCATTCCATGCCATTCCATGCCATTCCATGCCATTCCATGCCATTCCATGCCATTCCATGCCATTCCATGCCATTCCATGCCATTCCATGCCATTCCATGCCATTCCATGCCATTCCATGCCATTCCATGCCATTCCATGCCATTCCATGCCATTCCATGCCATTCCATGCCATTCCATGCCTTTCAATGCCGTGCCATGCCGTGCCATGCCGTGCCATGCCATTCCATGCTATTCCATGCCATTCCATGCCATTCCATGCCGTGCCATGCCGGTGCCATGCCGGTGCCATGCCGTGCCATGCCGGTGCCATGCCGTGCCATGCCGGTGCCATGCCGTGCCATGCCGGTGCCATGCCGTGCCATGCCGGTGCCATGCCGTGCCATGCCGGTGCCATGCCGTGCCATGCCGGTGCCATGCCGTGCCATGCCGGTGCCATGCCGTGCCATGCCGTGCCATGCCGGTGCCATGCCGTGCCATGCCGTGCCATGCGGTGCCATGCCATTCCATGCCATTCCATGTCATTCCATGCCATTCCATGTCATTCCATGCCATTCCATGCCATTCCATGCCATTCCATGCCATTCCATGCCATTCCATGCCATTCCATGCCATTCCATGCCATTCCATGCCATTCCATGCCATTCCATGCCGTGCCATGCCATTCCATGCCGTGCCATGCCGTGCCATGCCGTGCCATGCGGTGCCATGCCATTCCATGCCATTCCATGTCATTCCATGCCATTCTATGTCATTCCATGCCATTCCATGCCATTCCATGCCATTCCATGCCATTCCATGCCATTCCATGCCAGTCCATGCCATTCCATGCCATTCCATGCCATTCCATGCCATTCCATGCCGGTGCCATGCCGTGCCATGCCGGTGCCATGCCGTGCCATGCCGGTGCCATGCCGTGCCATGCCGGTGCCATGCCGTGCCATGCCGGTGCCATGCCGTGCCATGCCGGTGCCATGCCGTGCCATGCCGGTGCCATGCCGTGCCATGCCGGTGCCATGCCGTGCCATGCCGGTGCCATGCCGTGCCATGCCGGTGCCATGCCGTGCCATGCCGGTGCCATGCCGTGCCATGCCGGTGCCATGCCGTGCCATGCCGGTGCCATGCCGTGCCATGCCGGTGCCATGCCGTGCCATGCCGGTGCCATGCCGTGCCATGCCGGTGCCATGCCGTGCCATGCCGGTGCCATGCCGTGCCATGCCGGTGCCATGCCGTGCCATGCCGGTGCCATGCCGTGCCATGCCGGTGCCATGCCGGTGCCATGCCGGTGCCATGCCGTGCCATGCCGGTGCCATGCCGGTGCCATGCCGTGCCATGCCGGTGCCATGCCGTTCCATGCCATTCCATGCCTTTCAATGCCGTGCCATGCCGTGCCATGCCGTGCCATGCCGTGCCATGCCGTGCCATGCCGTGCCATGCCGTGCCATGCCGTGCCATGCCGTGCCATGCCGTGCCATGCCGTGCCATGCCGTGCCATGCCGTGCCATGCCGTGCCATGCCGTGCCATGCCGTGCCATGCCGTGCCATGCCGTGCCATGCCGTGCCATGCCGTGCCATGCCGTGCCATGCCGTGCCATGCCGTGCCATGCCGTGCCATGCCGTGCCATGCCGTGCCATGCCGTGCCATGCCGTGCCATGCCGTGCCATGCCGTGCCATGCCGTGCCATGCCGTGCCATGCCGTGCCATGCCGTGCCATGCCGTGCCATGCCGTGCCATGCCGTGCCATGCCGTGCCATGCCGGTGCCATGCCGTGCCATGCCGGTGCCATGCCGTGCCATGCCGTGCCATGCCGTGCCATGCCGGTGCCATGCCGTGCCATGCCGTGCCATGCCGTGCCATGCGGTGCCATGCCGTGCCATGCCATTCCATGTCATTCCATGCCATTCCATGTCATTCCATGCCATTCCATGCCATTCCATGCCATTCCATGCCATTCCATGCCATTCCATGACATTCCATGCCATTCCATGCCATTCCATGCCATTCCATGCCATTCCATGCCATTCCATGCCATTCCATGCCATTCCATGCCATTCCATGCCATTCCATGCCATTCCATGCCATTCCATGCCATTCCATGCCATTCCATGCCATTCCATGCCATTCCATGCCATTCCATGCCATTCCATGCCATTCCATGCCATTCCATGCCGTGCCAAGCCGGTGCCATGCCGTGCCATGCCGGTGCCATGCCGTGCCATGCCGGTGCCATGCCGTGCCATGCCGGTGCCATGCCGTGCCATGCCGGTGCCATGCCGTGCCATGCCGGTGCCATGCCGTGCCATGCCGGTGCCATGCCGTGCCATGCCGGTGCCATGCCGTGCCATGCCGGTGCCATGCCGTGCCATGCCGGTGCCATGCCGTGCCATGCCGGTGCCATGCCGTGCCATGCCGGTGCCATGCCGTGCCATGCCGGTGCCATGCCGTGCCATGCCGTGCCATGCCGTGCCATGCGGTGCCATGCCATTCCATGCCATTCCATGCCATTCCATGCCATTCCATGCCATTCCATGCCATTCCATGCCATTCCATGCCATTCCATGCCATTCCATGCCATTCCATGCCATTCCATGCCATTCCATGCCATTCCATGCCATTCCATGCCATTCCATGCCATTCCATGCCATTCCATGCCATTCCATGCCTTTCAATGCCGTGCCATGCCGTGCCATGCCGTGCCATGCCGTGCCATGCCGTGCCATGCCGTGCCATGCCGTGCCATGCCGTGCCATGCCGTGCCATGCCGTGCCATGCCGTGCCATGCCGTGCCATGCCGTGCCATGCCGTGCCATGCCGTGCCATGCCGTGCCATGCCGTGCCATGCCGTGCCATGCCGTGCCATGCCGTGCCATGCCGGTGCCATGCCGTGCCATGCCGGTGCCATGCCGTGCCATGCCGGTGCCATGCCGTGCCATGCCGGTGCCATGCCGGTGCCATGCCGTGCCATGCCGGTGCCATGCCGTGCCATGCCGTGCCATGCCGTGCCATGCGGTGCCATGCCGTGCCATGCCATTCCATGTCATTCCATGCCATTCCATGTCATTCCATGCCATTCCATGCCATTCCATGCCATTCCATGCCATTCCATGCCATTCCATGCCATTCCATGCCATTCCATGCCATTCCATGCCATTCCATGCCATTCCATGCCATTCCATGCCATTCCATGCCGTGCCATGCCGGTGCCATGCCGTGCCATGCCGGTGCCATGCCGTGCCATGCCGGTGCCATGCCGTGCCATGCCGGTGCCATGCCGTGCCATGCCGGTGCCATGCCGTGCCATGCCGGTGCCATGCCGTGCCATGCCGGTGCCATGCCGGTGCCATGCCGTGCCATGCCGGTGCCATGCCGTGCCATGCCGGTGCCATGCCGTGCCATGCCGGTGCCATGCCGTGCCATGCCGGTGCCATGCCGTGCCATGCCGGTGCCATGCCGTGCCATGCCGGTGCCATGCCGTGCCATGCCGGTGCCATGCCGTGCCATGCCGGTGCCATGCCGTGCCATGCCGTGCCATGCCGTGCCATGCCGGTGCCATGCCGTGCCATGCCGGTGCCATGCCGTGCCATGCCGGTGCCATGCCGTGCCATGCCGGTGCCATGCCGTGCCATGCCGGTGCCATGCCGTGCCATGCCGGTGCCATGCCGTGCCATGCCGGTGCCATGCCGTGCCATGCCGGTGCCATGCCGTGCCATGCCGGTGCCATGCCGTGCCATGCCGGTGCCATGCCGTGCCATGCCGGTGCCATGCCGTGCCATGCCGTGCCATGCCGGTGCCATGCCGTGCCATGCCGGTGCCATGCCGTGCCATGCCGGTGCCATGCCGTGCCATGCCGTGCCATGCCGGTGCCATGCCGTGCCATGCCGTGCCATGCGGTGCCATGCCATTCCATGCCATTCCATGTCATTCCATGCCATTCCATGCCATTCCATGCCATTCCATGCCATTCCATGCCAGTCCATGCCATTCCATGCCATTCCATGCCATTCCATGCCATTCCATGCCACTCAATGCGGTGCCATGCCGTGCCATGCCGGTGCCATGACGTGCCATGCCGGTGCCATGCCGTGCCATGCCGGTGCCATGCCGGTGCCATGCCATTCCATGCCATTCCATGCCAGTCCATGCCATTCCATGCCATTCCATGCCACTCAATGCGGTGCCATGCCGTGCCATGCCGTGCTATGCCGTGCCATGCCGTGCCATGCCGTGCCATGCCGTGCCATGCCGTGCCATGCGGTGCCATGCCATTCCATGTCATTCCATGCCATTCCATGCCATTCCATGCCATTCCATGCCATTCCATGCCATTCCATGCCATTCCATGCCATTCCATGCCATTCCATGCCATTCCATGCCATTCCATGCCATTCCATGCCATTCCATGCCATTCCATGCCATTCCATGCCATTCCATGCCATTCCATGCCATTCCATGCCATTCCATGCCATTCCATGCCATTCCATGCCATTCCATGCCATTCCATGCCATTCCATGCCATTCCATGCCATTCCATGCCATTCCATGCCATTCCATGCCATTCCATGCCATTCCATGCCATTCCATGCCATTCCATGCCATTCCATGCCATTCCATGCCATTCCATGCCATTCCATGCCATTCCATGCCATTCCATGCCATTCCATGCCATTCCATGCCATTCCATGCCATTCCATGCCATTCCATGCCATTCCATGCCATTCCATGCCATTCCATGCCATTCCATGCCATTCCATGCCATTCCATGCCATTCCATGCCATTCCATGCCATTCCATGCCATTCCATGCCATTCCATGCCATTCCATGCCATTCCATGCCATTCCATGCCATTCCATGCCGTGCCATGCCATTCCATGCCGTGCCATGCCGGTGCCATGCCGTGCCATGCCGGTGCCATGCCGTGCCATGCCGGTGCCATGCCGTGCCATGCCGGTGCCATGCCGTGCCATGCCGGTGCCATGCCGGTGCCATGCCGTGCCATGCCGGTGCCATGCCGTGCCATGCCGGTGCCATGCCGTCCCATGCCGGTGCCATGCCGTGCCATGCCGGTGCCATGCCGTGCCATGCCGGTGCCATGCCGTGCCATGCCGGTGCCATGCCGTGCCATGCCGGTGCCATGCCGTGCCATGCCGGTGCCATGCCGTGCCATGCCGGTGCCATGCCGTGCCATGCCGGTGCCATGCCGTGCCATGCCGGTGCCATGCCGTGCCATGCCGGTGCCATGCCGGTGCCATGCCGTGCCATGCCGGTGCCATGCCGTGCCATGCCGGTGCCATGCCGTGCCATGCCGGTGCCATGCCGTGCCATGCCGGTGCCATGCCGTGCCATGCCGTGCCATGCCGGTGCCATGCCGTGCCATTCCATGCCATTCCATGCCATTCCATGCCTTTCAATGCCGTGCCATGCCGTGCCATGCCGTGCCATGCCGTGCCATGCCGTGCCATGCCGTGCCATGCCGTGCCATGCCGGTGCCATGCCGTGCCATGCCGGTGCCATGCCGTGCCATGCCGGTGCCATGCCGTGCCATGCCGGTGCCATGCCGTGCCATGCCGGTGCCATGCCGTGCCATGCCGGTGCCATGCCGTGCCATGCCGGTGCCATGCCGTGCCATGCCGGTGCCATGCCGTGCCATGCCGGTGCCATGCCGTGCCATGCCGGTGCCATGCCGTGCCATGCCGGTGCCATGCCGTGCCATGCCGGTGCCATGCCGTGCCATGCCGGTGCCATGCCGTGCCATGCCGGTGCCATGCCGTGCCATGCCGTGCCATGCCGGTGCCATGCCGGTGCCATGCCGTGCCATGCGGTGCCATGCCATTCCATGCCATTCCATGTCATTCCATGCCATTCCATGTCATTCCATGCCATTCCATGCCATTCCATGCCATTCCATGCCATTCCATGCCATTCCATGCCAGTCCATGCCATTCCATGCCATTCCATGCCATTCCATGCCATTCCATGCCACTCAATGCGGTGCCATGCCGTGCCATGCCGGTGCCATGACGTGCCATGCCGGTGCCATGCCGTGCCATGCCGGTGCCATGCCATTCCATGCCATTCCATGCCAGTCCATGCCATTCCATGCCATTCCATGCCACTCAATGCGGTGCCATGCCGTGCCATGCCGTGCTATGCCGTGCCATGCCGTGCCATGCCGTGCCATGCGGTGCCATGCCATTCCATGCCATTCCATGCCATTCCATGCCATTCCATGCCATTCCATGCCATTCCATGCCATTCCATGCCATTCCATGCCATTCCATGCCATTCCATGCCATTCCATGCCATTCCATGCCATTCCATGCCATTCCATGCCATTCCATGCCATTCCATGCCATTCCATGCCATTCCATGCCATTCCATGCCATTCCATGCCATTCCATGCCATTCCATGCCATTCCATGCCATTCCATGCCATTCCATGCCATTCCATGCCATTCCATGCCATTCCATGCCATTCCATGCCATTCCATGCCATTCCATGCCATTCCATGCCATTCCATGCCATTCCATGCCATTCCATGCCATTCCATGCCATTCCATGCCATTCCATGCCATTCCATGCCATTCCATGCCATTCCATGCCATTCCATGCCTTTCAATGCCGTGCCATGCCGTGCCATGCCGTGCCATGCCATTCCATGCTATTCCATGCCATTCCATGCCATTCCATGCCGTGCCATGCCGGTGCCATGCCGGTGCCATGCCGTGCCATGCCGGTGCCATGCCGTGCCATGCCGGTGCCATGCCGTGCCATGCCGGTGCCATGCCGTGCCATGCCGGTGCCATGCCGTGCCATGCCGGTGCCATGCCGTGCCATGCCGGTGCCATGCCGTGCCATGCCGGTGCCATGCCGTGCCATGCCGGTGCCATGCCGTGCCATGCCGGTGCCATGCCGTGCCATGCCGTGCCATGCCGGTGCCATGCCGTGCCATGCCGTGCCATGCGGTGCCATGCCATTCCATGCCATTCCATGTCATTCCATGCCATTCCATGTCATTCCATGCCATTCCATGCCATTCCATGCCATTCCATGCCATTCCATGCCATTCCATGCCATTCCATGCCATTCCATGCCATTCCATGCCATTCCATGCCATTCCATGCCATTCCATGCCATTCCATGCCATTCCATGCCGTGCCATGCCATTCCATGCCGTGCCATGCCGTGCCATGCCGTGCCATGCGGTGCCATGCCATTCCATGCCATTCCATGTCATTCCATGCCATTCTATGTCATTCCATGCCATTCCATGCCATTCCTTGCCATTCCATGCCAGTCCATGCCATTCCATGCCATTCCATGCCATTCCATGCCATTCCATGCCATTCCATGCCACTCAATGCGGTGCCATGCCGTGCCATGCCGGTGCCATGACGTGCCATGCCGGTGCCATGCCGTGCCATGCCGGTGCCATGCCGTGCCATGCCGTGCCATGCCGTGCCATGCCGTGCCATGCCGTGCCATGCCGTGCCATGCCGTGCCATGCCGTGCCATGCCGTGCCATGCCGTGCCATGCCGTGCCATGCCGTGCCATGCCGTGCCATGCCGTGCCATGCCGTGCCATGCCGTGCCATGCCGTGCCATGCCGTGCCATGCCGTGCCATGCCGTGCCATGCCGTGCCATGCCGTGCCATGCCGTGCCATGCCGTGCCATGCCGTGCCATGCCGTGCCATGCCGTGCCATGCCGTGCCATGCCGTGCCATGCCGTGCCATGCCGTGCCATGCCGTGCCATGCCGGTGCCATGCCGTGCCATGCCGGTGCCATGCCGTGCCATGCCGGTGCCATGCCGTGCCATGCCGGTGCCATGCCGTGCCATGCCGTGCCATGCCGTGCCATGCGGTGCCATGCCGTGCCATGCCATTCCATGTCATTCCATGCCATTCCATGTCATTCCATGCCATTCCATGCCATTCCATGCCATTCCATGCCATTCCATGCCATTCCATGCCATTCCATGCCATTCCATGACATTCCATGCCATTCCATGCCATTCCATGCCATTCCATGCCATTCCATGCCATTCCATGCCATTCCATGCCATTCCATGCCATTCCATGCCATTCCATGCCATTCCATGCCATTCCATGCCATTCCATGCCATTCCATGCCATTCCATGCCATTCCATGCCATTCCATGCCATTCCATGCCATTCCATGCCATTCCATGCCATTCCATGCCATTCCATGCCATTCCATGCCATTCCATGCCATTCCATGCCATTCCATGCCATTCCATGCCATTCCATGCCATTCCATGCCATTCCATGCCATTCCATGCCATTCCATGCCATTCCATGCCATTCCATGCCATTCCATGCCATTCCATGCCATTCCATGCCATTCCATGCCATTCCATGCCATTCCATGCCATTCCATGCCATTCCATGCCATTCCATGCCATTCCATGCCATTCCATGCCATTCCATGCCATTCCATGCCATTCCATGCCATTCCATGCCATTCCATGCCATTCCATGCCATTCCATGCCATTCCATGCCATTCCATGCCATTCCATGCCATTCCATGCCATTCCATGCCGTGCCATGCCATTCCATGCCGTGCCATGCCGGTGCCATGCCGTGCCATGCCGGTGCCATGCCGTGCCATGCCGGTGCCATGCCGTGCCATGCCGGTGCCATGCCGTGCCATGCCGGTGCCATGCCGGTGCCATGCCGTGCCATGCCGGTGCCATGCCGTGCCATGCCGGTGCCATGCCGTCCCATGCCGGTGCCATGCCGTGCCATGCCGGTGCCATGCCGTGCCATGCCGGTGCCATGCCGTGCCATGCCGGTGCCATGCCGTGCCATGCCGGTGCCATGCCGTGCCATGCCGGTGCCATGCCGTGCCATGCCGGTGCCATGCCGTGCCATGCCGGTGCCATGCCGTGCCATGCCGGTGCCATGCCGGTGCCATGCCGTGCCATGCCGGTGCCATGCCGTGCCATGCCGGTGCCATGCCGTGCCATGCCGGTGCCATGCCGTGCCATGCCGGTGCCATGCCGTGCCATGCCGTGCCATGCCGGTGCCATGCCGTGCCATTCCATGCCATTCCATGCCATTCCATGCCTTTCAATGCCGTGCCATGCCGTGCCATGCCGTGCCATGCCGTGCCATGCCGTGCCATGCCGTGCCATGCCGTGCCATGCCGGTGCCATGCCGTGCCATGCCGGTGCCATGCCGTGCCATGCCGGTGCCATGCCGTGCCATGCCGGTGCCATGCCGTGCCATGCCGGTGCCATGCCGTGCCATGCCGGTGCCATGCCGTGCCATGCCGGTGCCATGCCGTGCCATGCCGGTGCCATGCCGTGCCATGCCGGTGCCATGCCGTGCCATGCCGGTGCCATGCCGTGCCATGCCGGTGCCATGCCGTGCCATGCCGGTGCCATGCCGTGCCATGCCGGTGCCATGCCGTGCCATGCCGGTGCCATGCCGTGCCATGCCGTGCCATGCCGGTGCCATGCCGGTGCCATGCCGTGCCATGCGGTGCCATGCCATTCCATGCCATTCCATGTCATTCCATGCCATTCCATGTCATTCCATGCCATTCCATGCCATTCCATGCCATTCCATGCCATTCCATGCCAGTCCATGCCATTCCATGCCATTCCATGCCATTCCATGCCATTCCATGCCACTCAATGCGGTGCCATGCCGTGCCATGCCGGTGCCATGACGTGCCATGCCGGTGCCATGCCGTGCCATGCCGGTGCCATGCCATTCCATGCCATTCCATGCCAGTCCATGCCATTCCATGCCATTCCATGCCACTCAATGCGGTGCCATGCCGTGCCATGCCGTGCTATGCCGTGCCATGCCGTGCCATGCCGTGCCATGCGGTGCCATGCCATTCCATGCCATTCCATGCCATTCCATGCCATTCCATGCCATTCCATGCCATTCCATGCCATTCCATGCCATTCCATGCCATTCCATGCCATTCCATGCCATTCCATGCCATTCCATGCCATTCCATGCCATTCCATGCCATTCCATGCCATTCCATGCCATTCCATGCCATTCCATGCCATTCCATGCCATTCCATGCCATTCCATGCCATTCCATGCCATTCCATGCCATTCCATGCCATTCCATGCCATTCCATGCCATTCCATGCCATTCCATGCCATTCCATGCCATTCCATGCCATTCCATGCCATTCCATGCCATTCCATGCCATTCCATGCCATTCCATGCCTTTCAATGCCGTGCCATGCCGTGCCATGCCGTGCCATGCCATTCCATGCTATTCCATGCCATTCCATGCCATTCCATGCCGTGCCATGCCGGTGCCATGCCGGTGCCATGCCGTGCCATGCCGGTGCCATGCCGTGCCATGCCGGTGCCATGCCGTGCCATGCCGGTGCCATGCCGTGCCATGCCGGTGCCATGCCGTGCCATGCCGGTGCCATGCCGTGCCATGCCGGTGCCATGCCGTGCCATGCCGGTGCCATGCCGTGCCATGCCGGTGCCATGCCGTGCCATGCCGTGCCATGCCGGTGCCATGCCGTGCCATGCCGTGCCATGCGGTGCCATGCCATTCCATGCCATTCCATGTCATTCCATGCCATTCCATGTCATTCCATGCCATTCCATGCCATTCCATGCCATTCCATGCCATTCCATGCCATTCCATGCCATTCCATGCCATTCCATGCCATTCCATGCCATTCCATGCCATTCCATGCCATTCCATGCCATTCCATGCCATTCCATGCCGTGCCATGCCATTCCATGCCGTGCCATGCCGTGCCATGCCGTGCCATGCGGTGCCATGCCATTCCATGCCATTCCATGTCATTCCATGCCATTCTATGTCATTCCATGCCATTCCATGCCATTCCATGCCATTCCATGCCATTCCATGCCATTCCATGCCAGTCCATGCCATTCCATGCCATTCCATGCCATTCCATGCCATTCCATGCCATTCCATGCCACTCAATGCGGTGCCATGCCGTGCCATGCCGGTGCCATGACGTGCCATGCCGGTGCCATGCCGTGCCATGCCGGTGCCATGCCGTGCCATGCCGGTGCCATGCCGGTGCCATGCCGGTGCCATGCCGGTGCCATGCCATTCCATGCCATTCCATGCCATTCCATGCCATTCCATGCCATTCCATGCCATTCCATGCCATTCCATGCCATTCCATGCCATTCCATGCCATTCCATGCCACTCAATGCGGTGCCATGCCGTGCCATGCCGGTGCCATGACGTGCCATGCCGGTGCCATGCCGTGCCATGCCGGTGCCATGCCGTGCCATGCCGGTGCCATGCCATTCCATGCCATTCCATGCCATTCCATGCCATTCCATGCCATTCCATGCCATTCCATGCCATTCCATGCCATTCCATGCCATTCCATGCCGTGCCATGCCATTCCATGCCGTGCCATGCCGGTGCCATGCCGTGCCATGCCGGTGCCATGCCGTGCCATGCCGGTGCCATGCCGTGCCATGCCGGTGCCATGCCGTGCCATGCCGGTGCCATGCCGTGCCATGCCGGTGCCATGCCGTGCCATGCCGGTGCCATGCCGTGCCATGCCGGTGCCATGCCGTGCCATGCCGGTGCCATGCCGTGCCATGCCGGTGCCATGCCGTGCCATGCCGGTGCCATGCCGTGCCATGCCGGTGCCATGCCGTGCCATGCCGGTGCCATGCCGTGCCATGCCGGTGCCATGCCGTGCCATGCCGTGCCATGCCGGTGCCATGCCGTGCCATGCCGGTGCCATGCCGTGCCATGCCGGTGCCATGCCGTGCCATGCCGGTGCCATGCCGTGCCATGCCGGTGCCATGCCGTGCCATGCCGGTGCCATGCCGTGCCATGCCGGTGCCATGCCGTGCCATGCCGGTGCCATGCCGGTGCCATGCCGTGCCATGCCGGTGCCATGCCGGTGCCATGCCGTGCCATGCCGGTGCCATGCCGGTGCCATGCCGTGCCATGCCGGTGCCATGCCATTCCATGCCATTCCATGCCTTTCAATGCCGTGCCATGCCGTGCCATGCCGTGCCATGCCGTGCCATGCCGTGCCATGCCGTGCCATGCCGTGCCATGCCGTGCCATGCCGTGCCATGCCGTGCCATGCCGTGCCATGCCGTGCCATGCCGTGCCATGCCGTGCCATGCCGTGCCATGCCGTGCCATGCCGTGCCATGCCGTGCCATGCCGTGCCATGCCGTGCCATGCCGTGCCATGCCGTGCCATGCCGTGCCATGCCGTGCCATGCCGTGCCATGCCGTGCCATGCCGTGCCATGCCGTGCCATGCCGTGCCATGCCGTGCCATGCCGGTGCCATGCCGTGCCATGCCGGTGCCATGCCGTGCCATGCCGGTGCCATGCCGTGCCATGCCGGTGCCATGCCGTGCCATGCCGTGCCATGCCGTGCCATGCGGTGCCATGCCGTGCCATGCCATTCCATGTCATTCCATGCCATTCCATGTCATTCCATGCCATTCCATGCCATTCCATGCCATTCCATGCCATTCCATGCCATTCCATGCCATTCCATGCCATTCCATGACATTCCATGCCATTCCATGCCATTCCATGCCATTCCATGCCATTCCATGCCATTCCATGCCATTCCATGCCATTCCATGCCATTCCATGCCATTCCATGCCATTCCATGCCATTCCATGCCATTCCATGCCATTCCATGCCATTCCATGCCATTCCATGCCATTCCATGCCATTCCATGCCATTCCATGCCATTCCATGCCATTCCATGCCATTCCATGCCATTCCATGCCATTCCATGCCATTCCATGCCATTCCATGCCATTCCATGCCATTCCATGCCATTCCATGCCATTCCATGCCATTCCATGCCATTCCATGCCATTCCATGCCATTCCATGCCATTCCATGCCGTGCCAAGCCGGTGCCATGCCGTGCCATGCCGGTGCCATGCCGTGCCATGCCGGTGCCATGCCGTGCCATGCCGTGCCATGCCGGTGCCATGCCGTGCCATGCCGGTGCCATGCCGTGCCATGCCGGTGCCATGCCGTGCCATGCCGGTGCCATGCCGTGCCATGCCGGTGCCATGCCGTGCCATGCCGGTGCCATGCCGTGCCATGCCGGTGCCATGCCGTGCCATGCCGGTGCCATGCCGTGCCATGCCGGTGCCATGCCGTGCCATGCCGGTGCCATGCCGGTGCCATGCCGTGCCATGCCGGTGCCATGCCGTGCCATGCCGGTGCCATGCCGTGCCATGCCGTGCCATGCCGGTGCCATGCCGTGCCATGCCGGTGCCATGCCGTGCCATGCCGGTGCCATGCCGTGCCATGCCGGTGCCATGCCGTGCCATGCCGGTGCCATGCCGTGCCATGCCGGTGCCATGCCGTGCCATGCCGGTGCCATGCCGTGCCATGCCGTGCCATGCCGGTGCCATGACGTGCCATGCCGGTGCCATGCCGTGCCATGCCGGTGCCATGCCTGTGCCATGCCGGTGCCATGCCATTCCATGCCATTCCATGCCAGTCCATGCCATTCCATGCCATTCCATGCCCCTCAATGCGGTGCCATGCCGTGCCATGCCGTGCTATGCCGTGCCATGCCGTGCCATGCCGTGCCATGCGGTGCCATGCCATTCCATGCCATTCCATGCCATTCCATGCCATTCCATGCCATTCCATGCCATTCCATGCCATTCCATGCCATTCCATGCCATTCCATGCCATTCCATGCCATTCCATGCCATTCCATGCCATTCCATGCCATTCCATGCCATTCCATGCCATTCCATGCCATTCCATGCCATTCCATGCCATTCCATGCCATTCCATGCCATTCCATGCCATTCCATGCCATTCCATGCCATTCCATGCCATTCCATGCCATTCCATGCCATTCCATGCCATTCCATGCCATTCCATGCCATTCCATGCCATTCCATGCCATTCCATGCCATTCCATGCCATTCCATGCCATTCCATGCCATTCCATGCCATTCCATGCCATTCCATGCCATTCCATGCCATTCCATGCCATTCCATGCCATTCCATGCCATTCCATGCCATTCCATGCCATTCCATGCCATTCCATGCCATTCCATGCCATTCCATGCCATTCCATGCCATTCCATGCCTTTCAATGCCGTGCCATGCCGTGCCATGCCGTGCCATGCCGTGCCATGCCGTGCCATGCCGGTGCCATGCCGTGCCATGCCGGTGCCATGCCGTGCCATGCCGGTGCCATGCCGTGCCATGCCGGTGCCATGCCGTGCCATGCCGGTGCCATGCCGTGCCATGCCGGTGCCATGCCGTGCCATGCCGGTGCCATGCCGTGCCATGCCGGTGCCATGCCATTCCATGCCATTCCATGCCATTCCATGCCATTCCATGCCATTCCATGCCATTCCATGCCATTCCATGCCATTCCATGCCATTCCATGCCATTCCATGCCATTCCATGACATTCCATGCCATTCCATGCCATTCCATGCCATTCCATGCCATTCCATGCCATTCCATGCCATTCCATGCCATTCCATGCCATTCCATGCCATTCCATGCCATTCCATGCCATTCCATGCCATTCCATGCCATTCCATGCCATTCCATGCCATTCCATGCCATTCCATGCCATTCCATGCCATTCCATGCCATTCCATGCCATTCCATGCCATTCCATGCCATTCCATGCCATTCCATGCCATTCCATGCCTTTCAATGCCGTGCCATGCCGTGCCATGCCGTGCCATGCCATTCCATGCCGTTCCATGCCATTCCATGCCATTCCATGCCGTGCCATGCCGGTGCCATGCCGTGCCATGCCGGTGCCATGCCGTGCCATGCCGGTGCCATGCCGTGCCATGCCGGTGCCATGCCGTGCCATGCCGGTGCCATGCCGTGCCATGCCGGTGCCATGCCGTGCCATGCCGGTGCCATGCCGTGCCATGCCGTGCCATGCCGGTGCCATGCCGTGCCATGCCGTGCCATGCGGTGCCATGCCATTCCATGCCATTCCATGCCATTCCATGCCATTCCATGCCATTCCATGCCATTCCATGCCATTCCATGCCATTCCATGCCATTCCATGCCATTCCATGCCATTCCATGCCATTCCATGCCATTCCATGCCATTCCATGCCATTCCATGCCATTCCATGCCATTCCATGCCATTCCATGCCATTCCATGCCATTCCATGCCATTCCATGCCGTGCCAAGCCGGTGCCATGCCGTGCCATGCCGGTGCCATGCCGTGCCATGCCGGTGCCATGCCGTGCCATGCCGGTGCCATGCCGTGCCATGCCGGTGCCATGCCGTGCCATGCCGGTGCCATGCCGTGCCATGCCGGTGCCATGCCGTGCCATGCCGGTGCCATGCCGTGCCATGCCGGTGCCATGCCGTGCCATGCCGGTGCCATGCCGTGCCATGCCGGTGCCATGCCGTGCCATGCCGGTGCCATGCCGTGCCATGCCGTGCCATGCCGGTGCCATGCCGTGCCATGCCGTGCCATGCGGTGCCATGCCATTCCATGCCATTCCATGCCATTCCATGCCATTCCATGCCATTCCATGCCATTCCATGCCATTCCATGCCATTCCATGCCATTCCATGCCATTCCATGCCATTCCATGCCATTCCATGCCATTCCATGCCATTCCATGCCATTCCATGCCATTCCATGCCATTCCATGCCATTCCATGCCGTGCCAAGCCGGTGCCATGCCGTGCCATGCCGGTGCCATGCCGTGCCATGCCGGTGCCATGCCGTGCCATGCCGGTGCCATGCCGTGCCATGCCGGTGCCATGCCGTGCCATGCCGGTGACATGCCGTGCCATGCCGGTGCCATGCCGTGCCATGCCGGTGCCATGCCGTGCCATGCCGGTGCCATGCCGTGCCATGCCGGTGCCATGCCGTGCCATGCCGGTGCCATGCCGTGCCATGCCGGTGCCATGCCGTGCCATGCCGGTGCCATGCCGTGCCATGCCGGTGCCATGCCGTGCCATGCCGGTGCCATGCCGTGCCATGCCGGTGCCATGCCGTGCCATGCCGGTGCCATGCCGTGCCATGCCGGTGCCATGCCGTGCCATGCCGGTGCCATACCGTGCCATGCCGGTGCCATGCCGTGCCATGCCGGTGCCATGCCGGTGCCATGCCGTGCCATGCCGGTGCCATGCCGTGCCATGCCGGTGCCATGCCGTGCCATGCCGGTGCCATGCCGTGCCATGCCGGTGCCATGCCGTGCCATGCCGGTGCCATGCCGTGCCATGCCGGTGCCATGCCGTGCCATGCCGTGCCATGCCGTGCCATGCCGTGCCATGCCGGTGCCATGCCGTGCCATGCCGGTGCCATGCCGTGCCATGCCGGTGCCATGCCGTGCCATGCCGGTGCCATGCCGTGCCATGCCGGTGCCATGCCGTGCCATGCCGGTGCCATGCCGTGCCATGCCGGTGCCATGCCGTGCCATGCCGGTGCCATGCCGTGCCATGCCGTGCCATGCCGGTGCCATGCCGTGCCATGCCGTGCCATGCGGTGCCATGCCATTCCATGCCATTCCATGTCATTCCATGCCATTCCATGTCATTCCATGCCATTCCATGCCATTCCATGCCATTCCATGCCAGTCCATGCCATTCCATGCCATTCCATGCCATTCCATGCCATTCCATGCCACTCAATGCGGTGCCATGCCGTGCCATGCCGGTGCCATGACGTGCCATGCCGGTGCCATGCCGTGCCATGCCGTGCCATGCCGTGCCATGCCGTGCCATGCCGTGCCATGCCGTGCCATGCCGTGCCATGCCGTGCCATGCCGTGCCATGCCGTGCCATGCCGTGCCATGCCGTGCCATGCCGTGCCATGCCGTGCCATGCCGGTGCCATGCCGTGCCATGCCGTGCCATGCCGTGCCATGCCGGTGCCATGCCGTGCCATGCCGGTGCCATGCCGTGCCATGCCGGTGCCATGCCGTGCCATGCCGGTGCCATGCCGTGCCATGCCGGTGCCATGCCGTGCCATGCCGGTGCCATGCCGTGCCATGCCGGTGCCATGCCGTGCCATGCCGGTGCCATGCCGTGCCATGCCGGTGCCATGCCGTGCCATGCCGGTGCCATGCCGTGCCATGCCGGTGCCATGCCGTGCCATGCCGGTGCCATGCCGTGCCATGCCGGTGCCATGCCGTGCCATGCCGGTGCCATGCCGTGCCATGCCGTGCCATGCCGGTGCCATGCCGGTGCCATGCCGTGCCATGCGGTGCCATGCCATTCCATGCCATTCCATGTCATTCCATGCCATTCCATGTCATTCCATGCCATTCCATGCCATTCCATGCCATTCCATGCCATTCCATGCCAGTCCATGCCATTCCATGCCATTCCATGCCATTCCATGCCATTCCATGCCACTCAATGCGGTGCCATGCCGTGCCATGCCGGTGCCATGACGTGCCATGCCGGTGCCATGCCGTGCCATGCCGGTGCCATGACGTGCCATGCCGGTGCCATGCCGTGCCATGCCGGTGCCATGCCTGTGCCATGCCGGTGCCATGCCATTCCATGCCATTCCATGCCAGTCCATGCCATTCCATGCCATTCCATGCCACTCAATGCGGTGCCATGCCGTGCCATGCCGTGCTATGCCGTGCCATGCCGGTGCCATGCCGTGCCATGCCGGTGCCATGCCGTGCCATGCCGGTGCCATGCCGTGCCATGCCGGTGCCATGCCGTGCCATGCCGGTGCCATGCCGTGCCATGCCGGTGCCATGCCGTGCCATGCCGGTGCCATGCCGTGCCATGCCGGTGCCATGCCGTGCCATGCCGGTGCCATGCCGTGCCATGCCGGTGCCATGCCGTGCCATGCCGGTGCCATGCCGTGCCATGCCGGTGCCATGCCGTGCCATGCCGGTGCCATGCCGTGCCATGCCGGTGCCATGCCGTGCCATGCCGGTGCCATGCCGTGCCATGCCGGTGCCATGCCGTGCCATGCCGGTGCCATGCCGTGCCATGCCGGTGCCATGCCGTGCCATGCCGGTGCCATGCCGTGCCATGCCGGTGCCATGCCGGTGCCATGCCGTGCCATGCCGGTGCCATGCCGTGCCATGCCGGTGCCATGCCGTGCCATGCCGGTGCCATGCCGGTGCCATGCCGGTGCCATGCCGGTGCCATGCCGGTGCCATGCCGTGCCATGCCGGTGCCATGCCGTGCCATGCCGGTGCCATGCCGGTGCCATGCCGTGCCATGCCGTGCCATGCCGGTGCCATGCCGTGCCATGCCGTGCCATGCCGTGCCATGCGGTGCCATGCCATTCCATGCCATTCCATGCCATTCCATGCCATTCCATGCCATTCCATGCCATTCCATGCCATTCCATGCCATTCCATGCCATTCCATGCCATTCCATGCCATTCCATGCCATTCCATGCCATTCCATGCCATTCCATGCCATTCCATGCCATTCCATGCCATTCCATGCCATTCCATGCCATTCCATGCCATTCCATGCCATTCCATGCCATTCCATGCCATTCCATGCCATTCCATGCCATTCCATGCCATTCCATGCCATTCCATGCCATTCCATGCCATTCCATGCCATTCCATGCCATTCCATGCCATTCCATGCCATTCCATGCCATTCCATGCCATTCCATGCCATTCCATGCCATTCCATGCCATTCCATGCCATTCCATGCCATTCCATGCCATTCCATGCCATTCCATGCCATTCCATGCCATTCCATGCCATTCCATGCCATTCCATGCCATTCCATGCCATTCCATGCCATTCCATGCCTTTCAATGCCGTGCCATGCCGTGCCATGCCGTGCCATGCCGTGCCATGCCGGTGCCATGCCGTGCCATGCCGGTGCCATGCCGTGCCATGCCGGTGCCATGCCGTGCCATGCCGGTGCCATGCCGTGCCATGCCGGTGCCATGCCGTGCCATGCCGGTGCCATGCCATTCCATGCCATTCCATGCCATTCCATGCCATTCCATGCCATTCCATGCCATTCCATGCCATTCCATGCCATTCCATGCCATTCCATGCCATTCCATGCCATTCCATGCCATTCCATGCCATTCCATGCCATTCCATGCCATTCCATGCCATTCCATGCCATTCCATGCCATTCCATGCCATTCCATGCCATTCCATGCCATTCCATGCCATTCCATGCCATTCCATGCCATTCCATGCCATTCCATGCCATTCCATGCCATTCCATGCCATTCCATGCCATTCCATGCCATTCCATGCCATTCCATGCCATTCCATGCCATTCCATGCCATTCCATGCCATTCCATGCCTTTCAATGCCGTGCCATGCCGTGCCATGCCGTGCCATGCCATTCCATGCCATTCCATGCCATTCCATGCCATTCCATGCCGTGCCATGCCGGTGCCATGCCGTGCCATGCCGGTGCCATGCCGTGCCATGCCGGTGCCATGCCGTGCCATGCCGGTGCCATGCCGTGCCATGCCGGTGCCATGCCGTGCCATGCCGGTGCCATGCCGTGCCATGCCGGTGCCATGCCGTGCCATGCCGGTGCCATGCCGTGCCATGCCGTGCCATGCCGGTGCCATGCCGTGCCATGCCGTGCCATGCGGTGCCATGCCATTCCATGCCATTCCATGTCATTCCATGCCATTCCATGTCATTCCATGCCATTCCATGCCATTCCATGCCATTCCATGCCATTCCATGCCATTCCATGCCATTCCATGCCATTCCATGCCATTCCATGCCGTGCCATGCCATTCCATGCCGTGCCATGCCGTGCCATGCCGTGCCATGCGGTGCCATGCCATTCCATGCCATTCCATGTCATTCCATGCCATTCCATGTCATTCCATGCCATTCCATGTCATTCCATGCCATTCCATGCCATTCCATGCCATTCCATGCCAGTCCATGCCATTCCATGCCATTCCATGCCACTCAATGCGGTGCCATGCCGTGCCATGCCGGTGCCATGACGTGCCATGCCGGTGCCATGCCGTGCCATGCCGGTGCCATGCCGTGCCATGCCGGTGCCATGCCGGTGCCATGCCGGTGCCATGCCGGTGCCATGCCGGTGCCATGCCATTCCATGCCATTCCATGCCATTCCATGCCATTCCATGCCATTCCATGCCATTCCATGCCATTCCATGCCATTCCATGCCATTCCATGCCATTCCATGCCATTCCATGCCATTCCATGCCATTCCATGCCATTCCATGCCATTCCATGCCATTCCATGCCATTCCATGCCATTCCATGCCATTCCATGCCATTCCATGCCATTCCATGCCACTCAATGCGGTGCCATGCCGTGCCATGCCGGTGCCATGACGTGCCATGCCGGTGCCATGCCGTGCCATGCCGGTGCCATGCCGTGCCATGCCGTGCCATGCCGGTGCCATGCCGTGCCATGCCGGTGCCATGCCGGTGCCATGCCGGTGCCATGCCATTCCATGCCATTCCATGCCATTCCATGCCATTCCATGCCATTCCATGCCATTCCATGCCATTCCATGCCATTCCATGCCATTCCATGCCATTCCATGCCATTCCATGCCGTGCCATGCCATTCCATGCCATTCCATGCCATTCCATGCCATTCCATGCCATTCCATGCCATTCCATGCCATTCCATGCCATTCCATGCCATTCCATGCCATTCCATGCCATTCCATGCCATTCCATGCCATTCCATGCCATTCCATGCCATTCCATGCCATTCCATGCCATTCCATGCCATTCCATGCCATTCCATGCCATTCCATGCCATTCCATGCCATTCCATGCCATTCCATGCCATTCCATGCCATTCCATGCCATTCCATACCATTCCATGCCATTCCATGCCATTCCATGCCATTCCATGCCATTCCATGCCATTCCATGCCATTCCATGCCGGTGCCATGCCGTGCCATGCCGTGCCATGCCGTGCCATGCCGTGCCATGCCGTGCCATGCCGTGCCATGCCGGTGCCATGCCGTGCCATGCCGGTGCCATGCCGTGCCATGCCGGTGCCATGCCGTGCCATGCCGTGCCATGCCGGTGCCATGCCGTGCCATGCCGTGCCATGCCGGTGCCATGCCGTGCCATGCCGGTGCCATGCCGTGCCATGCCGGTGCCATGCCGTGCCATGCCGGTGCCATGCCGTGCCATGCCGGTGCCATGCCGTGCCATGCCGGTGCCATGCCGTGCCATGCCGGTGCCATGCCGTGCCATGCCGGTGCCATGCCGTGCCATGCCGGTGCCATGCCGTGCCATGCCGGTGCCATGCCGTGCCATGCCGGTGCCATGCCGTGCCATGCCGGTGCCATGCCGTGCCATGCCGGTGCCATGCCGTGCCATGCCGGTGCCATGCCGTGCCATGCCGTGCCATGCCGGTGCCATGCCGGTGCCATGCCGTGCCATGCGGTGCCATGCCATTCCATGCCATTCCATGTCATTCCATGCCATTCCATGTCATTCCATGCCATTCCATGCCATTCCATGCCATTCCATGCCATTCCATGCCAGTCCATGCCATTCCATGCCATTCCATGCCATTCCATGCCATTCCATGCCACTCAATGCGGTGCCATGCCGTGCCATGCCGGTGCCATGACGTGCCATGCCGGTGCCATGCCGTGCCATGCCGGTGCCATGACGTGCCATGCCGGTGCCATGCCGTGCCATGCCGGTGCCATGCCTGTGCCATGCCGGTGCCATGCCATTCCATGCCATTCCATGCCAGTCCATGCCATTCCATGCCATTCCATGCCACTCAATGCGGTGCCATGCCGTGCCATGCCGTGCTATGCCGTGCCATGCCGGTGCCATGCCGTGCCATGCCGGTGCCATGCCGTGCCATGCCGGTGCCATGCCGTGCCATGCCGGTGCCATGCCGTGCCATGCCGGTGCCATGCCGTGCCATGCCGGTGCCATGCCGTGCCATGCCGGTGCCATGCCGTGCCATGCCGGTGCCATGCCGTGCCATGCCGGTGCCATGCCGTGCCATGCCGGTGCCATGCCGTGCCATGCCGGTGCCATGCCGGTGCCATGCCGTGCCATGCCGGTGCCATGCCGTGCCATGCCGGTGCCATGCCGTGCCATGCCGGTGCCATGCCGGTGCCATGCCGGTGCCATGCCGGTGCCATGCCGGTGCCATGCCGTGCCATGCCGGTGCCATGCCGTGCCATGCCGGTGCCATGCCGGTGCCATGCCGTGCCATGCCGTGCCATGCCGGTGCCATGCCGTGCCATGCCGTGCCATGCCGTGCCATGCCGTGCCATGCCGTGCCATGCCATTCCATGCCATTCCATGCCATTCCATGCCATTCCATGCCATTCCATGCCATTCCATGCCATTCCATGCCATTCCATGCCATTCCATGCCATTCCATGCCATTCCATGCCATTCCATGCCATTCCATGCCATTCCATGCCATTCCATGCCATTCCATGCCATTCCATGCCATTCCATGCCATTCCATGCCATTCCATGCCATTCCATGCCATTCCATGCCATTCCATGCCATTCCATGCCATTCCATGCCATTCCATGCCATTCCATGCCATTCCATGCCATTCCATGCCATTCCATGCCATTCCATGCCATTCCATGCCATTCCATGCCATTCCATGCCATTCCATGCCATTCCATGCCATTCCATGCCATTCCATGCCATTCCATGCCATTCCATGCCATTCCATGCCATTCCATGCCATTCCATGCCATTCCATGCCATTCCATGCCATTCCATGCCATTCCATGCCATTCCATGCCATTCCATGCCATTCCATGCCATTCCATGCCATTCCATGCCATTCCATGCCATTCCATGCCATTCCATGCCATTCCATGCCATTCCATGCCATTCCATGCCATTCCATGCCATTCCATGCCATTCCATGCCATTCCATGCCATTCCATGCCATTCCATGCCATTCCATGCCTTTCAATGCCGTGCCATGCCGTGCCATGCCGTGCCATGCCGTGCCATGCCGTGCCATGCCGGTGCCATGCCGTGCCATGCCGGTGCCATGCCGTGCCATGCCGGTGCCATGCCGTGCCATGCCGGTGCCATGCCGTGCCATGCCGGTGCCATGCCGTGCCATGCCGGTGCCATGCCGTGCCATGCCGGTGCCATGCCGTGCCATGCCGGTGCCATGCCGTGCCATGCCGGTGCCATGCCGTGCCATACCGGTGCCATGCCGTGCCATGCCGGTGCCATGCCGTGCCATGCCGTGCCATGCCGGTGCCATGCCGTGCCATGCCGGTGCCATGCCGTGCCATGCCGTGCCATGCGGTGCCATGCCATTCCATGCCATTCCATGTCATTCCATGCCATTCCATGCCATTCCATGCCATTCCATGCCATTCCATGCCATTCCATGCCATTCCATGCCATTCCATGCCATTCCATGCCATTCCATGCCATTCCATGCCGTGCCATGCCATTCCATGCCGTGCCATGCCGTGCCATGCCGTGCCATGCGGTGCCATGCCATTCCATGCCATTCCATGTCATTCCATGCCATTCCATGTCATTCCATGCCATTCCATGCCATTCCATGCCATTCCATGCCAGTCCATGCCATTCCATGCCATTCCATGCCATTCCATGCCATTCCATGCCACTCAATGCGGTGCCATGCCGTGCCATGCCGGTGCCATGACGTGCCATGCCGGTGCCATGCCGGTGCCATGCCGTGCCATGCCGGTGCCATGCCGTGCCATGCCGGTGCCATGCCGGTGCCATGCCGGTGCCATGCCGGTGCCATGCCGGTGCCATGCCATTCCATGCCATTCCATGCCATTCCATGCCATTCCATGCCATTCCATGCCATTCCATGCCATTCCATGCCATTCCATGCCATTCCATGCCATTCCATGCCACTCAATGCGGTGCCATGCCGTGCCATGCCGGTGCCATGACGTGCCATGCCGGTGCCATGCCGTGCCATGCCGGTGCCATGCCGTGCCATGCCGTGCCATGCCGTGCCATGCCGTGCCATGCCGTGCCATGCCGTGCCATGCCGTGCCATGCCGTGCCATGCCGTGCCATGCCGTGCCATGCCGTGCCATGCCGTGCCATGCCGTGCCATGCCGTGCCATGCCGTGCCATGCCGTGCCATGCCGTGCCATGCCGTGCCATGCCGTGCCATGCCGTGCCATGCCGTGCCATGCCGTGCCATGCCGTGCCATGCCGTGCCATGCCGTGCCATGCCGTGCCATGCCGTGCCATGCCGTGCCATGCCGTGCCATGCCGTGCCATGCCGTGCCATGCCGTGCCATGCCGTGCCATGCCGTGCCATGCCGTGCCATGCCGTGCCATGCCGTGCCATGCCGTGCCATGCCGTGCCATGCCGGTGCCATGCCGTGCCATGCCGGTGCCATGCCGTGCCATGCCGGTGCCATGCCGTGCCATGCCGGTGCCATGCCGTGCCATGCCGGTGCCATGCCGTGCCATGCCGTGCCATGCCGTGCCATGCCGGTGCCATGCCGGTGCCATGCCGTGCCATGCCGGTGCCATGCCGTGCCATGCCGTGCCATGCCGGTGCCATGCCGTGCCATGCCGGTGCCATGCCGTGCCATGCCGGTGCCATGCCGTGCCATGCCGGTGCCATGCCGTGCCATGCCGGTGCCATGCCGTGCCATGCCGGTGCCATGCCGTGCCATGCCGGTGCCATGCCGTGCCATGCCGGTGCCATGCCGTGCCATGCCGGTGCCATGCCGTGCCATGCCGGTGCCATGCCGTGCCATGCCGGTGCCATGCCGTGCCATGCCGGTGCCATGCCGTGCCATGCCGGTGCCATGCCGTGCCATGCCGTGCCATGCCGTGCCATGCCGGTGCCATGCCGGTGCCATGCCGTGCCATGCCGGTGCCATGCCGTGCCATGCCGTGCCATGCCGGTGCCATGCCGTGCCATGCCGGTGCCATGCCGTGCCATGCCGGTGCCATGCCGTGCCATGCCGGTGCCATGCCGTGCCATGCCGGTGCCATGCCGTGCCATGCCGGTGCCATGCCGTGCCATGCCGGTGCCATGCCGTGCCATGCCGGTGCCATGCCGTGCCATGCCGGTGCCATGCCGTGCCATGCCGGTGCCATGCCGTGCCATGCCGGTGCCATGCCGTGCCATGCCGTGCCATGCCGGTGCCATGCCGGTGCCATGCCGGTGCCATGCCGTGCCATGCGGTGCCATGCCATTCCATGCCATTCCATGTCATTCCATGCCATTCCATGTCATTCCATGCCATTCCATGCCATTCCATGCCATTCCATGCCATTCCATGCCATTCCATGCCAGTCCATGCCATTCCATGCCATTCCATGCCACTCAATGCGGTGCCATGCCGGTGCCATGCCGTGCCATGCCGGTGCCATGCCGTGCCATGCCGGTGCCATGCCGTGCCATGCCGGTGCCATGCCGTGCCATGCCGGTGCCATGCCGTGCCATGCCGGTGCCATGCCGTGCCATGCCGGTGCCATGCCATTCCATGCCATTCCATGCCATTCCATGCCATTCCATGCCATTCCATGCCATTCCATGCCATTCCATGCCATTCCATGCCATTCCATGCCATTCCATGCCATTCCATGCCATTCCATGCCATTCCATGCCATTCCATGCCGTGCCATGCCATTCCATGCCGTGCCATGCCGTGCCATGCCGTGCCATGCGGTGCCATGCCATTCCATGCCATTCCATGTCATTCCATGCCATTCCATGTCATTCCATGCCATTCCATGCCATTCCATGCCATTCCATGCCAGTCCATGCCATTCCATGCCATTCCATGCCATTCCATGCCATTCCATGCCATTCCATGCCACTCAATGCGGTGCCATGCCGTGCCATGCCGGTGCCATGACGTGCCATGCCGGTGCCATGCCGTGCCATGCCGGTGCCATGCCGTGCCATGCCGGTGCCATGCCGGTGCCATGCCGGTGCCATGCCGGTGCCATGCCATTCCATGCCATTCCATGCCATTCCATGCCATTCCATGCCATTCCATGCCATTCCATGCCATTCCATGCCATTCCATGCCATTCCATGCCATTCCATGCCATTCCATGCCATTCCATGCCATTCCATGCCATTCCATGCCATTCCATGCCACTCAATGCGGTGCCATGCCGTGCCATGCCGGTGCCATGACGTGCCATGCCGGTGCCATGCCGTGCCATGCCGGTGCCATGCCGTGCCATGCCGGTGCCATGCCGGTGCCATGCCGTGCCATGCCGGTGCCATGCCGTGCCATGCCGTGCCATGCCGGTGCCATGCCGTGCCATGCCGGTGCCATGCCGTGCCATGCCGGTGCCATGCCGTGCCATGCCGGTGCCATGCCGTGCCATGCCGGTGCCATGCCGTGCCATGCCGGTGCCATGCCGTGCCATGCCGGTGCCATGCCGTGCCATGCCGGTGCCATGCCGTGCCATGCCGGTGCCATGCCGTGCCATGCCGGTGCCATGCCGTGCCATGCCGGTGCCATGCCGTGCCATGCCGGTGCCATGCCGTGCCATGCCGGTGCCATGCCGTGCCATGCCGGTGCCATGCCGTGCCATGCCGTGCCATGCCGGTGCCATGCCGGTGCCATGCCGTGCCATGCGGTGCCATGCCATTCCATGCCATTCCATGTCATTCCATGCCATTCCATGTCATTCCATGCCATTCCATGCCATTCCATGCCATTCCATGCCATTCCATGCCAGTCCATGCCATTCCATGCCATTCCATGCCATTCCATGCCATTCCATGCCACTCAATGCGGTGCCATGCCGTGCCATGCCGGTGCCATGACGTGCCATGCCGGTGCCATGCCGTGCCATGCCGGTGCCATGCCTGTGCCATGCCGGTGCCATGCCATTCCATGCCATTCCATGCCAGTCCATGCCATTCCATGCCATTCCATGCCACTCAATGCGGTGCCATGCCGTGCCATGCCGTGCTATGCCGTGCCATGCCGTGCCATGCCGTGCCATGCGGTGCCATGCCATTCCATGCCATTCCATGCCATTCCATGCCATTCCATGCCATTCCATGCCATTCCATGCCATTCCATGCCATTCCATGCCATTCCATGCCATTCCATGCCATTCCATGCCATTCCATGCCATTCCATGCCATTCCATGCCATTCCATGCCATTCCATGCCATTCCATGCCATTCCATGCCATTCCATGCCATTCCATGCCATTCCATGCCATTCCATGCCGTGCCATGCCGGTGCCATGCCGTGCCATGCCGTGCCATGCTGTGCCATGCGGTGCCATGCCGTGCCATGCCATTCCATGTCATTCCATGCCATTCCATGTCATTCCATGCCATTCCATGTCATTCCATGCCATTCCATGCCGTGCCATGCCGGTGCCATGCCGTGCCATGCCGGTGCCATGCCGTGCCATGCCGGTGCCATGCCGTGCCATGCCGGTGCCATGCCGTGCCATGCCGGTGCCATGCCGTGCCATGCCGGTGCCATGCCGTGCCATGCCGGTGCCATGCCGTGCCATGCCGGTGCCATGCCGTGCCATGCCGGTGCCATGCCGTGCCATGCCGGTGCCATGCCGTGCTAGGCCGGTGCCATGCCGTGCCATGCCGGTGCCATGCCGTGCCATGCCGGTGCCATGCCGTGCCATGCCGGTGCCATGCCGTGCCATGCCGGTGCCATGCCGTGCCATGCCGGTGCCATGCCGTGCCATGCCGGTGCCATGCCGTGCCATGCCGGTGCCATGCCGTGCCATGCCGGTGCCATGCCGTGCCATGCCGGTGCCATGCCGTGCCATGCCGGTGCCATGCCGTGCCATGCCGGTGCCATGCCGTGCCATGCCGGTGCCATGCCGTGCCATGCCGGTGCCATGCCGTGCCATGCCGGTGCCATGCCGTGCCATGCCGGTGCCATGCCGGTGCCATGCCGGTGCCATGCCGTGCCATGCCATTCCATGCCATTCCATGCCATTCCATGCCATTCCATGCCATTCCATGCCATTCCATGCCATTCCATGCCATTCCATGCCATTCCATGCCATTCCATGCCATTCCATGCCATTCCATGCCTTTCAATGCCGTGCCATGCCGTGCCATGCCGTGCCATGCCATTCCATGCCATTCCATACCATTCCATGCCATTCCATGCCGTGCCATGCCGGTGCCATGCCGTGCCATGCCGGTGCCATGCCGTGCCATGCCGGTGCCATGCCGTGCCATGCCGGTGCCATGCCGTGCCATGCCGGTGCCATGCCGTGCCATGCCGGTGCCATGCCGTGCCATGCCGGTGCCATGCCGTGCCATGCCGTGCCATGCCGGTGCCATGCCGTGCCATGCCGTGCCATGCGGTGCCATGCCATTCCATGCCATTCCATGTCATTCCATGCCATTCCATGTCATTCCATGCCATTCCATGCCATTCCATGCCATTCCATGCCATTCCATGCCATTCCATGCCATTCCATGCCATTCCATGCCATTCCATGCCATTCCATGCCGTGCCATGCCATTCCATGCCGTGCCATGCCGTGCCATGCCGTGCCATGCGGTGCCATGCCATTCCATGCCATTCCATGTCATTCCATGCCATTCCATGTCATTCCATGCCATTCCATGCCATTCCATGCCATTCCGTGCCAGTCCATGCCATTCCATGCCATTCCATGCCATTCCATGCCATTCCATGCCATTCCATGCCACTCAATGCGGTGCCATGCCGTGCCATGCCGGTGCCATGACGTGCCATGCCGGTGCCATGCCGTGCCATGCCGGTGCCATGCCGTGCCATGCCGGTGCCATGCCGGTGCCATGCCGGTGCCATGCCGGTGCCATGCCATTCCATGCCATTCCATGCCATTCCATGCCATTCCATGCCATTCCATGCCATTCCATGCCATTCCATGCCATTCCATGCCATTCCATGCCATTCCATGCCACTCAATGCGGTGCCATGCCGTGCCATGCCGGTGCCATGACGTGCCATGCCGGTGCCATGCCGTGCCATGCCGGTGCCATGCCGTGCCATGCCGGTGCCATGCCGGTGCCATGCCGTGCCATGCCGGTGCCATGCCGTGCCATGCCGGTGCCATGCCGGTGCCATGCCGTGCCATGCCGGTGCCATGCCGTGCCATGCCGGTGCCATGCCGTGCCATGCCGGTGCCATGCCGTGCCATGCCGGTGCCATGCCGGTGCCATGCCGTGCCATGCCGGTGCCATGCCGTGCCATGCCGTGCCATGCCGGTGCCATGCCGTGCCATGCCGGTTCCATGCCGTGCCATGCCGGTGCCATGCCGTGCCATGCCGGTGCCATGCCGTGCCATGCCGGTGCCATGCCGTGCCATGCCGGTGCCATGCCGTGCCATGCCGGTGCCATGCCGTGCCATGCCGGTGCCATGCCGTGCCATGCCGGTGCCATGCCGTGCCATGCCGGTGCCATGCCGTGCCATGCCGGTGCCATGCCGTGCCATGCCGGTGCCATGCCGTGCCATGCCGGTGCCATGCCGTGCCATGCCGGTGCCATGCCGTGCCATGCCGGTGCCATGCCGTGCCATGCCGGTGCCATGCCGTGCCATGCCGTGCCATGCCGGTGCCATGCCGGTGCCATGCCGTGCCATGCGGTGCCATGCCATTCCATGCCATTCCATGTCATTCCATGCCATTCCATGTCATTCCATGCCATTCCATGCCATTCCATGCCATTCCATGCCATTCCATGCCAGTCCATGCCATTCCATGCCATTCCATGCCATACCATGCCATTCCATGCCACTCAATGCGGTGCCATGCCGTGCCATGCCGGTGCCATGACGTGCCATGCCGGTGCCATGCCGTGCCATGCCGGTGCCATGCCTGTGCCATGCCGGTGCCATGCCATTCCATGCCATTCCATGCCAGTCCATGCCATTCCATGCCATTCCATGCCACTCAATGCGGTGCCATGCCGTGCCATGCCGTGCTATGCCGTGCCATGCCGTGCCATGCCGTGCCATGCGGTGCCATGCCATTCCATGCCATTCCATGCCATTCCATGCCATTCCATGCCATTCCATGCCATTCCATGCCATTCCATGCCATTCCATGCCATTCCATGCCGTGCCAAGCCGGTGCCATGCCGTGCCATGCCGGTGCCATGCCGTGCCATGCCGGTGCCATGCCGTGCCATGCCGGTGCCATGCCGTGCCATGCCGGTGCCATGCCGTGCCATGCCGGTGCCATGCCGTGCCATGCCGGTGCCATGCCGTGCCATGCCGGTGCCATGCCGTGCCATGCCGGTGCCATGCCGTGCCATGCCGGTGCCATGCCGTGCCATGCCGGTGCCATGCCGTGCCATGCCGGTGCCATGCCGTGCCATGCCGGTGCCATGCCGGTGCCATGCCGTGCCATGCCGGTGCCATGCCGTGCCATGCCGTGCCATGCCGGTGCCATGCCGTGCCATGCCGGTGCCATGCCGTGCCATGCCGGTGCCATGCCGTGCCATGCCGGTGCCATGCCGTGCCATGCCGGTGCCATGCCGTGCCATGCCGGTGCCATGCCGTGCCATGCCGGTGCCATGCCGTGCCATGCCGGTGCCATGCCGTGCCATGCCGGTGCCATGCCGTGCCATGCCGGTGCCATGCCGTGCCATGCCGGTGCCATGCCGTGCCATGCCGGTGCCATGCCGTGCCATGCCGGTGCCATGCCGTGCCATGCCGGTGCCATGCCGTGCCATGCCGGTGCCATGCCGTGCCATGCCGGTGCCATGCCGTGCCATGCCGGTGCCATGCCGTGCCATGCCGTGCCATGCCGGTGCCATGCCGGTGCCATGCCGTGCCATGCGGTGCCATGCCATTCCATGCCATTCCATGTCATTCCATGCCATTCCATGTCATTCCATGCCATTCCATGCCATTCCATGCCATTCCATGCCATTCCATGCCAGTCCATGCCATTCCATGCCATTCCATGCCATTCCATGCCATTCCATGCCATTCCATGCCACTCAATGCGGTGCCATGCCGTGCCATGCCGGTGCCATGACGTGCCATGCCGGTGCCATGCCGTGCCATGCCGGTGCCATGCCTGTGCCATGCCGGTGCCATGCCATTCCATGCCATTCCATGCCAGTCCATGCCATTCCATGCCATTCCATGCCACTCAATGCGGTGCCATGCCGTGCCATGCCGTGCTATGCCGTGCCATGCCGTGCCATGCCGTGCCATGCGGTGCCATGCCATTCCATGCCATTCCATGCCATTCCATGCCATTCCATGCCATTCCATGCCATTCCATGCCATTCCATGCCATTCCATGCCATTCCATGCCATTCCATGCCATTCCATGCCATTCCATGCCATTCCATGCCATTCCATGCCATTCCATGCCATTCCATGCCATTCCATGCCATTCCATGCCATTCCATGCCATTCCATGCCATTCCATGCCATTCCATGCCATTCCATGCCATTCCATGCCATTCCATGCCATTCCATGCCATTCCATGCCATTCCATGCCATTCCATGCCATTCCATGCCATTCCATGCCATTCCATGCCATTCCATGCCATTCCATGCCATTCCATGCCATTCAATGCCGTGCCATGCCGTGCCATGCCGTGCCATGCCGGTGCCATGCCGTGCCATGCCGGTGCCATGCCGTGCCATGCCGGTGCCATGCCGTGCCATGCCGGTGCCATGCCGTGCCATGCCGTGCCATGCCGGGCCATGCGGTGCCATGCCATTCCATGCCATTCCATGCCAGTCCATGCCAGTCCATGCCATTCCATGCCAGTCCATGCCATTCCATGCCATTCCATGCCATTCCATGCCATTCCATGCCATTTCATGCCATTCCATGCCATTCAATGCCGTGCCATGCCGGTGCCATGCCGGTGCCATGCCGTGCCATGCCGGTGCCATGCCGTGCCATGCCGGTGCCATGCCGGTGCCATGCCGTGCCATGCCGTGCCATGCCGGTGCCATGCCGTGCCATGCCGTGCCATGCGGTGCCATGCCATTCCATGCCATTCCATGCCATTCCATGCCATTCCATGCCATTCCATGCCATTCCATGCCATTCCATGCCATTCCATGCCATTCCATGCCATTCCATGCCATTCCATGCCATTCCATGCCATTCCATGCCATTCCATGCCATTCCATGCCATTCCATGCCATTCCATGCCATTCCATGCCATTCCATGCCATTCCATGCCATTCCATGCCATTCCATGCCATTCCATGCCATTCCATGCCATTCCATGCCATTCCATGCCATTCCATGCCATTCCATGCCATTCCATGCCATTCCATGCCATTCCATGCCATTCCATGCCATTCCATGCCATTCCATGCCATTCCATGCCATTCCATGCCATTCCATGCCATTCCATGCCATTCCATGCCATTCCATGCCATTCCATGCCTTTCAATGCCGTGCCATGCCGTGCCATGCCGTGCCATGCCGTGCCATGCCGTGCCATGCCGGTGCCATGCCGTGCCATGCCGGTGCCATGCCGTGCCATGCCGGTGCCATGCCGTGCCATGCCGGTGCCATGCCGTGCCATGCCGGTGCCATGCCGTGCCATGCCGGTGCCATGCCGTGCCATGCCGGTGCCATGCCGTGCCATGCCGGTGCCATGCCGTGCCATGCCGGTGCCATGCCGTGCCATGCCGGTGCCATGCCATTCCATGCCATTCCATGCCATTCCATGCCATTCCATGCCATTCCATGCCATTCCATGCCATTCCATGCCATTCCATGCCATTCCATGCCATTCCATGCCATTCCATGCCATTCCATGCCATTCCATGCCATTCCATGCCATTCCATGCCATTCCATGCCATTCCATGCCATTCCATGCCATTCCATGCCATTCCATGCCATTCCATGCCATTCCATGCCTTTCAATGCCGTGCCATGCCGTGCCATGCCATTCCATGCCATTCCATGCCGTGCCATGCCGGTGCCATGCCGTGCCATGCCGGTGCCATGCCGTGCCATGCCGGTGCCATGCCGTGCCATGCCGGTGCCATGACGTGCCATGCCGGTGCCATGCCGTGCCATGCCGGTGCCATGCCGTGCCATGCCGGTGCCATGCCGTGCCATGCCGGTGCCATGCCGTGCCATGCCGGTGCCATGCCGTGCCATGCCGGTGCCATGCCGTGCCATGCCGGTGCCATGCCGTGCCATGCCGTGCCATGCCGGTGCCATGCCGTGCCATGCCGTGCCATGCGGTGCCATGCCATTCCATGCCATTCCATGCCATTCCATGCCATTCCATGCCATTCCATGCCATTCCATGCCATTCCATGCCATTCCATGCCATTCCATGCCATTCCATGCCATTCCATGCCATTCCATGCCATTCCATGCCATTCCATGCCATTCCATGCCATTCCATGCCATTCCATGCCATTCCATGCCATTCCATGCCATTCCATGCCATTCCATGCCATTCCATGCCATTCCATGCCGTGCCAAGCCGGTGCCATGCCGTGCCAAGCCGGTGCCATGCCGTGCCATGCCGGTGCCATGCCGGTGCCATGCCGTGCCATGCCGGTGCCATGCCGTGCCATGCCGGTGCCATGCCGTGCCATGCCGTGCCATGCCGGTGCCATGCCGTGCCATGCCGGTGCCATGCCGTGCCATGCCGGTGCCATGCCGTGCCATGCCGGTGCCATGCCGTGCCATGCCGGTGCCATGCCGTGCCATGCCGGTGCCATGCCGTGCCATGCCGGTGCCATGCCGTGCCATGCCGGTGCCATGCCGTGCCATGCCGGTGCCATGCCGTGCCATGCCGGTGCCATGCCGTGCCATGCCGGTGCCATGCCGTGCCATGCCGGTGCCATGCCGTGCCATGCCGGTGCCATGCCGTGCCATGCCGGTGCCATGCCGTGCCATGCCGGTGCCATGCCGTGCCATGCCGGTGCCATGCCGTGCCATGCCGGTGCCATGCCGTGCCATGCCGGTGCCATGCCGGTGCCATGCCGTGCCATGCCGGTGCCATGCCGTGCCATGCCGGTGCCATGCCGTGCCATGCCGGTGCCATGCCGTGCCATGCCGGTGCCATGCCGTGCCATGCCGTGCCATGCCGTGCCATGCCGTGCCATGCCGGTGCCATGCCGTGCCATGCCGGTGCCATGCCGTGCCATGCCGGTGCCATGCCGTGCCATGCCGGTGCCATGCCGTGCCATGCCGGTGCCATGCCGTGCCATGCCGGTGCCATGCCGTGCCATGCCGGTGCCATGCCGTGCCATGCCGGTGCCATGCCGTGCCATGCCGGTGCCATGCCGTGCCATGCCGGTGCCATGCCGTGCCATGCCGGTGCCATGCCGTGCCATGCCGGTGCCATGCCGTGCCATGCCGGTGCCATGCCGTGCCATGCCGTGCCATGCCGGTGCCATGCCGTGCCATGCCGTGCCATGCGGTGCCATGCCATTCCATGCCATTCCATGTCATTCCATGCCATTCCATGTCATTCCATGCCATTCCATGCCATTCCATGCCATTCCATGCCATTCCATGCCATTCCATGCCATTCCATGCCATTCCATGCCATTCCATGCCATTCCATGCCGTGCCATGCCATTCCATGCCGTGCCATGCCGTGCCATGCCGTGCCATGCGGTGCCATGCCATTCCATGCCATTCCATGTCATTCCATGCCATTCCATGTCATTCCATGCCATTCCATGCCATTCCATGCCATTCCATGCCAGTCCATGCCATTCCATGCCATTCCATGCCATTCCATGCCATTCCATGCCATTCCATGCCACTCAATGCGGTGCCATGCCGTGCCATGCCGGTGCCATGACGTGCCATGCCGGTGCCATGCCGTGCCATGCCGGTGCCATGCCGTGCCATGCCGGTGCCATGCCGGTGCCATGCCGGTGCCATGCCATTCCATGCCATTCCATGCCATTCCATGCCATTCCATGCCATTCCATGCCATTCCATGCCATTCCATGCCATTCCATGCCATTCCATGCCATTCCATGCCATTCCATGCCGTGCCATGCCGGTGCCATGCCGTGCCATGCCGGTGCCATGCCGTGCCATGCCGGTGCCATGCCGTGCCATGCCGGTGCCATGCCGTGCCATGCCGGTGCCATGCCGTGCCATGCCGGTGCCATGCCGTGCCATGCCGGTGCCATGCCGTGCCATGCCGGTGCCATGCCGTGCCATGCCGGTGCCATGCCGTGCCATGCCGGTGCCATGCCGTGCCATGCCGGTGCCATGCCGGTGCCATGCCGTGCCATGCCGGTGCCATGCCGTGCCATGCCGGTGCCATGCCGTGCCATGCCGGTGCCATGCCGTGCCATGCCGGTGCCATGCCGTGCCATGCCGGTGCCATGCCGTGCCATTCCATGCCATTCCATGCCATTCCATGCCATTCCATGCCATTCCATGCCATTCCATGCCATTCCATGCCATTCCATGCCATTCCATGCCATTCCATGCCATTCCATGCCATTCCATGCCATTCCATGCCGTGCCATGCCGTGCCATGCCGTGCCATGCCGTGCCATGCCGTGCCATGCCGTGCCATGCCGTGCCATGCCGTGCCATGCCGTGCCATGCCGTGCCATGCCGTGCCATGCCGTGCCATGCCGTGCCATGCCGTGCCATGCCGTGCCATGCCGTGCCATGCCGTGCCATGCCGTGCCATGCCGTGCCATGCCGTGCCATGCCGTGCCATGCCGTGCCATGCCGTGCCATGCCGGTGCCATGCCGTGCCATGCCGGTGCCATGCCGTGCCATGCCGGTGCCATGCCGGTGCCATGCCGTGCCATGCCGGTGCCATGCCGTGCCATGCCGGTGCCATGCCGTGCCATGCCGGTGCCATGCCGTGCCATGCCGTGCCATGCCGTGCCATGCCGTGCCATGCCGTGCCATGCGGTGCCATGCCGTGCCATGCCGTGCCATGCGGTGCCATGCCGTGCCATGCCATTCCATGTCATTCCATGCCATTCCATGTCATTCCATGCCATTCCATGCCATTCCATGCCATTCCATGCCATTCCATGCCATTCCATGCCATTCCATGCCATTCCATGCCATTCCATGCCATTCCATGCCATTCCATGCCATTCCATGCCATTCCATGCCATTCCATGCCATTCCATGCCATTCCATGCCATTCCATGCCATTCCATGCCATTCCATGCCATTCCATGCCATTCCATGCCATTCCATGCCATTCCATGCCATTCCATGCCATTCCATGCCATTCCATGCCGTGCCAAGCCGGTGCCATGCCGTGCCAAGCCGGTGCCATGCCGTGCCATGCCGGTGCCATGCCGTGCCATGCCGGTGCCATGCCGTGCCATGCCGGTGCCATGCCGTGCCATGCCGGTGCCATGCCGTGCCATGCCGGTGCCATGCCGTGCCATGCCGGTGCCATGCCGTGCCATGCCGGTGCCATGCCGTGCCATGCCGGTGCCATGCCGTGCCATGCCGGTGCCATGCCGTGCCATGCCGTGCCATGCCGTGCCATGCCGTGCCATGCCGTGCCATGCCGTGCCATGCCGTGCCATGCCGTGCCATGCCGTGCCATGCCGTGCCATGCCGTGCCATGCCGTGCCATGCCGTGCCATGCCGTGCCATGCCGTGCCATGCCGTGCCATGCCGTGCCATGCCGTGCCATGCCGTGCCATGCCGTGCCATGCCGGTGCCATGCCGTGCCATGCCGTGCCATGCCGGTGCCATGCCGTGCCATGCCGGTGCCATGCCGTGCCATGCCGGTGCCATGCCGTGCCATGCCGGTGCCATGCCGTGCCATGCCGGTGCCATGCCGTGCCATACCGGTGCCATGCCGTGCCATGCCGGTGCCATGCCGTGCCATGCCGTGCCATGCCGGTGCCATGCCGTGCCATGCCGTGCCATGCGGTGCCATGCCATTCCATGCCATTCCATGTCATTCCATGCCATTCCATGCCATTCCATGCCATTCCATGCCATTCCATGCCATTCCATGCCATTCCATGCCATTCCATGCCATTCCATGCCATTCCATGCCATTCCATGCCATTCCATGCCGTGCCATGCCATTCCATGCCGTGCCATGCCGTGCCATGCCGTGCCATGCGGTGCCATGCCATTCCATGCCATTCCATGTCATTCCATGCCATTCCATGTCATTCCATGCCATTCCATGCCATTCCATGCCATTCCATGCCAGTCCATGCCATTCCATGCCATTCCATGCCATTCCATGCCATTCCATGCCACTCAATGCGGTGCCATGCCGTGCCATGCCGGTGCCATGACGTGCCATGCCGGTGCCATGCCGGTGCCATGCCGTGCCATGCCGGTGCCATGCCGTGCCATGCCGGTGCCATGCCGGTGCCATGCCGGTGCCATGCCGGTGCCATGCCGGTGCCATGCCATTCCATGCCATTCCATGCCATTCCATGCCATTCCATGCCATTCCATGCCATTCCATGCCATTCCATGCCATTCCATGCCATTCCATGCCATTCCATGCCACTCAATGCGGTGCCATGCCGTGCCATGCCGGTGCCATGACGTGCCATGCCGGTGCCATGCCGTGCCATGCCGGTGCCATGCCGTGCCATGCCGTGCCATGCCGTGCCATGCCGTGCCATGCCGTGCCATGCCGTGCCATGCCGTGCCATGCCGTGCCATGCCGTGCCATGCCGTGCCATGCCGTGCCATGCCGTGCCATGCCGTGCCATGCCGTGCCATGCCGTGCCATGCCGTGCCATGCCGTGCCATGCCGTGCCATGCCGTGCCATGCCGTGCCATGCCGTGCCATGCCGTGCCATGCCGTGCCATGCCGTGCCATGCCGTGCCATGCCGTGCCATGCCGTGCCATGCCGTGCCATGCCGTGCCATGCCGTGCCATGCCGTGCCATGCCGTGCCATGCCGTGCCATGCCGTGCCATGCCGTGCCATGCCGTGCCATGCCGTGCCATGCCGTGCCATGCCGTGCCATGCCGTGCCATGCCGTGCCATGCCGGTGCCATGCCGTGCCATGCCGGTGCCATGCCGTGCCATGCCGGTGCCATGCCGTGCCATGCCGGTGCCATGCCGTGCCATGCCGGTGCCATGCCGTGCCATGCCGGTGCCATGCCGTGCCATGCCGGTGCCATGCCGTGCCATGCCGTGCCATGCCGTGCCATGCCGGTGCCATGCCGGTGCCATGCCGTGCCATGCCGGTGCCATGCCGTGCCATGCCGTGCCATGCCGGTGCCATGCCGTGCCATGCCGGTGCCATGCCGTGCCATGCCGGTGCCATGCCGTGCCATGCCGGTGCCATGCCGTGCCATGCCGGTGCCATGCCGTGCCATGCCGGTGCCATGCCGTGCCATGCCGGTGCCATGCCGTGCCATGCCGGTGCCATGCCGTGCCATGCCGGTGCCATGCCGTGCCATGCCGGTGCCATGCCGTGCCATGCCGGTGCCATGCCGTGCCATGCCGTGCCATGCCGTGCCATGCCGGTGCCATGCCGGTGCCATGCCGTGCCATGCCGGTGCCATGCCGTGCCATGCCGTGCCATGCCGGTGCCATGCCGTGCCATGCCGGTGCCATGCCGTGCCATGCCGGTGCCATGCCGTGCCATGCCGGTGCCATGCCGTGCCATGCCGGTGCCATGCCGTGCCATGCCGGTGCCATGCCGTGCCATGCCGGTGCCATGCCGTGCCATGCCGGTGCCATGCCGTGCCATGCCGGTGCCATGCCGTGCCATGCCGGTGCCATGCCGTGCCATGCCGGTGCCATGCCGTGCCATGCCGTGCCATGCCGGTGCCATGCCGGTGCCATGCCGGTGCCATGCCGTGCCATGCGGTGCCATGCCATTCCATGCCATTCCATGTCATTCCATGCCATTCCATGTCATTCCATGCCATTCCATGCCATTCCATGCCATTCCATGCCATTCCATGCCATTCCATGCCAGTCCATGCCATTCCATGCCATTCCATGCCACTCAATGCGGTGCCATGCCGGTGCCATGCCGTGCCATGCCGGTGCCATGCCGTGCCATGCCGGTGCCATGCCGTGCCATGCCGGTGCCATGCCGTGCCATGCCGGTGCCATGCCGTGCCATGCCGGTGCCATGCCGTGCCATGCCGGTGCCATGCCATTCCATGCCATTCCATGCCATTCCATGCCATTCCATGCCATTCCATGCCATTCCATGCCATTCCATGCCATTCCATGCCATTCCATGCCATTCCATGCCATTCCATGCCATTCCATGCCATTCCATGCCATTCCATGCCGTGCCATGCCATTCCATGCCGTGCCATGCCGTGCCATGCCGTGCCATGCGGTGCCATGCCATTCCATGCCATTCCATGTCATTCCATGCCATTCCATGTCATTCCATGCCATTCCATGCCATTCCATGCCATTCCATGCCAGTCCATGCCATTCCATGCCATTCCATGCCATTCCATGCCATTCCATGCCATTCCATGCCACTCAATGCGGTGCCATGCCGTGCCATGCCGGTGCCATGACGTGCCATGCCGGTGCCATGCCGTGCCATGCCGGTGCCATGCCGTGCCATGCCGGTGCCATGCCGGTGCCATGCCGGTGCCATGCCGGTGCCATGCCATTCCATGCCATTCCATGCCATTCCATGCCATTCCATGCCATTCCATGCCATTCCATGCCATTCCATGCCATTCCATGCCATTCCATGCCATTCCATGCCATTCCATGCCATTCCATGCCATTCCATGCCATTCCATGCCATTCCATGCCATTCCATGCCACTCAATGCGGTGCCATGCCGTGCCATGCCGGTGCCATGACGTGCCATGCCGGTGCCATGCCGTGCCATGCCGGTGCCATGCCGTGCCATGCCGGTGCCATGCCGGTGCCATGCCGTGCCATGCCGGTGCCATGCCGTGCCATGCCGTGCCATGCCGGTGCCATGCCGTGCCATGCCGGTGCCATGCCGTGCCATGCCGGTGCCATGCCGTGCCATGCCGGTGCCATGCCGTGCCATGCCGGTGCCATGCCGTGCCATGCCGGTGCCATGCCGTGCCATGCCGGTGCCATGCCGTGCCATGCCGGTGCCATGCCGTGCCATGCCGGTGCCATGCCGTGCCATGCCGGTGCCATGCCGTGCCATGCCGGTGCCATGCCGTGCCATGCCGGTGCCATGCCGTGCCATGCCGGTGCCATGCCGTGCCATGCCGGTGCCATGCCGTGCCATGCCGTGCCATGCCGGTGCCATGCCGGTGCCATGCCGTGCCATGCGGTGCCATGCCATTCCATGCCATTCCATGTCATTCCATGTCATTCCATGCCATTCCATGTCATTCCATGCCATTCCATGCCATTCCATGCCATTCCATGCCATTCCATGCCAGTCCATGCCATTCCATGCCATTCCATGCCATTCCATGCCATTCCATGCCACTCAATGCGGTGCCATGCCGTGCCATGCCGGTGCCATGACGTGCCATGCCGGTGCCATGCCGTGCCATGCCGGTGCCATGCCTGTGCCATGCCGGTGCCATGCCATTCCATGCCATTCCATGCCAGTCCATGCCATTCCATGCCATTCCATGCCACTCAATGCGGTGCCATGCCGTGCCATGCCGTGCTATGCCGTGCCATGCCGTGCCATGCCGTGCCATGCGGTGCCATGCCATTCCATGCCATTCCATGCCATTCCATGCCATTCCATGCCATTCCATGCCATTCCATGCCATTCCATGCCATTCCATGCCATTCCATGCCATTCCATGCCATTCCATGCCATTCCATGCCATTCCATGCCATTCCATGCCATTCCATGCCATTCCATGCCATTCCATGCCATTCCATGCCATTCCATGCCATTCCATGCCGTGCCATGCCGGTGCCATGCCGTGCCATGCCGTGCCATGCTGTGCCATGCGGTGCCATGCCGTGCCATGCCATTCCATGTCATTCCATGCCATTCCATGTCATTCCATGCCATTCCATGTCATTCCATGCCATTCCATGCCGTGCCATGCCGGTGCCATGCCGTGCCATGCCGGTGCCATGCCGTGCCATGCCGGTGCCATGCCGTGCCATGCCGGTGCCATGCCGTGCCATGCCGGTGCCATGCCGTGCCATGCCGGTGCCATGCCGTGCCATGCCGGTGCCATGCCGTGCCATGCCGGTGCCATGCCGTGCCATGCCGGTGCCATGCCGTGCCATGCCGGTGCCATGCCGTGCTAGGCCGGTGCCATGCCGTGCCATGCCGGTGCCATGCCGTGCCATGCCGGTGCCATGCCGTGCCATGCCGGTGCCATGCCGTGCCATGCCGGTGCCATGCCGTGCCATGCCGGTGCCATGCCGTGCCATGCCGGTGCCATGCCGTGCCATGCCGGTGCCATGCCGTGCCATGCCGGTGCCATGCCGTGCCATGCCGGTGCCATGCCGTGCCATGCCGGTGCCATGCCGTGCCATGCCGGTGCCATGCCGTGCCATGCCGGTGCCATGCCGTGCCATGCCGGTGCCATGCCGGTGCCATGCCGGTGCCATGCCGTGCCATGCCATTCCATGCCATTCCATGCCATTCCATGCCATTCCATGCCATTCCATGCCATTCCATGCCATTCCATGCCATTCCATGCCATTCCATGTCATTCCATGCCATTCCATGCCATTCCATGCCATTCCATGCCATTCCATGCCAGTCCATGCCATTCCATGCCATTCCATGCCATTCCATGCCATTCCATGCCACTCAATGCGGTGCCATGCCGTGCCATGCCGGTGCCATGACGTGCCATGCCGGTGCCATGCCGTGCCATGCCGGTGCCATGCCTGTGCCATGCCGGTGCCATGCCATTCCATGCCATTCCATGCCAGTCCATGCCATTCCATGCCATTCCATGCCACTCAATGCGGTGCCATGCCGTGCCATGCCGTGCTATGCCGTGCCATGCCGTGCCATGCCGTGCCATGCGGTGCCATGCCATTCCATGCCATTCCATGCCATTCCATGCCATTCCATGCCATTCCATGCCATTCCATGCCATTCCATGCCGTGCCAAGCCGGTGCCATGCCGTGCCATGCCGGTGCCATGCCGTGCCATGCCGGTGCCATGCCGTGCCATGCCGGTGCCATGCCGGTGCCATGCCGTGCCATGCCGGTGCCATGCCGTGCCATGCCGTGCCATGCCGGTGCCATGCCGTGCCATGCCGGTGCCATGCCGTGCCATGCCGGTGCCATGCCGTGCCATGCCGGTGCCATGCCGTGCCATGCCGGTGCCATGCCGTGCCATGCCGGTGCCATGCCGTGCCATGCCGGTGCCATGCCGTGCCATGCCGGTGCCATGCCGTGCCATGCCGGTGCCATGCCGTGCCATGCCGGTGCCATGCCGTGCCATGCCGGTGCCATGCCGTGCCATGCCGGTGCCATGCCGTGCCATGCCGGTGCCATGCCGTGCCATGCCGGTGCCATGCCGTGCCATGCCGGTGCCATGCCGTGCCATGCCGGTGCCATGCCGTGCCATGCCGTGCCATGCCGGTGCCATGCCGGTGCCATGCCGTGCCATGCGGTGCCATGCCATTCCATGCCATTCCATGTCATTCCATGCCATTCCATGTCATTCCATGCCATTCCATGCCATTCCATGCCATTCCATGCCATTCCATGCCAGTCCATGCCATTCCATGCCATTCCATGCCATTCCATGCCATTCCATGCCATTCCATGCCACTCAATGCGGTGCCATGCCGTGCCATGCCGGTGCCATGACGTGCCATGCCGGTGCCATGCCGTGCCATGCCGGTGCCATGCCTGTGCCATGCCGGTGCCATGCCATTCCATGCCATTCCATGCCAGTCCATGCCATTCCATGCCATTCCATGCCACTCAATGCGGTGCCATGCCGTGCCATGCCGTGCTATGCCGTGCCATGCCGTGCCATGCCGTGCCATGCGGTGCCATGCCATTCCATGCCATTCCATGCCATTCCATGCCATTCCATGCCATTCCATGCCATTCCATGCCATTCCATGCCATTCCATGCCATTCCATGCCATTCCATGCCATTCCATGCCATTCCATGCCATTCCATGCCATTCCATGCCATTCCATGCCATTCCATGCCATTCCATGCCATTCCATGCCATTCCATGCCATTCCATGCCATTCCATGCCATTCCATGCCATTCCATGCCATTCCATGCCATTCCATGCCATTCCATGCCATTCCATGCCATTCCATGCCATTCCATGCCATTCCATGCCATTCCATGCCATTCCATGCCATTCCATGCCATTCCATGCCATTCCATGCCATTCCATGCCATTCCATGCCATTCCATGCCATTCAATGCCGTGCCATGCCGTGCCATGCCGTGCCATGCCGGTGCCATGCCGTGCCATGCCGGTGCCATGCCGTGCCATGCCGGTGCCATGCCGTGCCATGCCGGTGCCATGCCGTGCCATGCCGTGCCATGCCGGGCCATGCGGTGCCATGCCATTCCATGCCATTCCATGCCAGTCCATGCCAGTCCATGCCATTCCATGCCAGTCCATGCCATTCCATGCCATTCCATGCCATTCCATGCCATTCCATGCCATTTCATGCCATTCCATGCCATTCAATGCCGTGCCATGCCATTCCATGCCGTGCCATGCCGTGCCATGCCGTGCCATGCGGTGCCATGCCATTCCATGCCATTCCATGTCATTCCATGCCATTCCATGTCATTCCATGCCATTCCATGCCATTCCATGCCATTCCATGCCAGTCCATGCCATTCCATGCCATTCCATGCCATTCCATGCCATTCCATGCCATTCCATGCCACTCAATGCGGTGCCATGCCGTGCCATGCCGGTGCCATGACGTGCCATGCCGGTGCCATGCCGTGCCATGCCGGTGCCATGCCGTGCCATGCCGGTGCCATGCCGGTGCCATGCCGGTGCCATGCCATTCCATGCCATTCCATGCCATTCCATGCCATTCCATGCCATTCCATGCCATTCCATGCCATTCCATGCCATTCCATGCCATTCCATGCCATTCCATGCCATTCCATGCCATTCCATGCCGTGCCATGCCGGTGCCATGCCGTGCCATGCCGGTGCCATGCCGTGCCATGCCGGTGCCATGCCGTGCCATGCCGGTGCCATGCCGTGCCATGCCGGTGCCATGCCGTGCCATGCCGGTGCCATGCCGTGCCATGCCGGTGCCATGCCGTGCCATGCCGGTGCCATGCCGTGCCATGCCGGTGCCATGCCGTGCCATGCCGGTGCCATGCCGTGCCATGCCGGTGCCATGCCGGTGCCATGCCGTGCCATGCCGGTGCCATGCCGTGCCATGCCGGTGCCATGCCGTGCCATGCCGGTGCCATGCCGTGCCATGCCGGTGCCATGCCGTGCCATGCCGGTGCCATGCCGTGCCATTCCATGCCATTCCATGCCATTCCATGCCATTCCATGCCATTCCATGCCATTCCATGCCATTCCATGCCATTCCATGCCATTCCATGCCATTCCATGCCATTCCATGCCATTCCATGCCGTGCCATGCCGTGCCATGCCGTGCCATGCCGTGCCATGCCGTGCCATGCCGTGCCATGCCGTGCCATGCCGTGCCATGCCGTGCCATGCCGTGCCATGCCGTGCCATGCCGTGCCATGCCGTGCCATGCCGTGCCATGCCGTGCCATGCCGTGCCATGCCGTGCCATGCCGTGCCATGCCGTGCCATGCCGTGCCATGCCGTGCCATGCCGTGCCATGCCGTGCCATGCCGTGCCATGCCGTGCCATGCCGTGCCATGCCGTGCCATGCCGTGCCATGCCGTGCCATGCCGTGCCATGCCGTGCCATGCCGTGCCATGCCGTGCCATGCCGTGCCATGCCGTGCCATGCCGTGCCATGCCGTGCCATGCCGTGCCATGCCGTGCCATGCCGTGCCATGCCGTGCCATGCCGTGCCATGCCGGTGCCATGCCGTGCCATGCCGGTGCCATGCCGTGCCATGCCGGTGCCATGCCGGTGCCATGCCGTGCCATGCCGGTGCCATGCCGTGCCATGCCGGTGCCATGCCGTGCCATGCCGGTGCCATGCCGTGCCATGCCGTGCCATGCCGTGCCATGCCGTGCCATGCCGTGCCATGCGGTGCCATGCCGTGCCATGCCGTGCCATGCGGTGCCATGCCGTGCCATGCCATTCCATGTCATTCCATGCCATTCCATGTCATTCCATGCCATTCCATGCCATTCCATGCCATTCCATGCCATTCCATGCCATTCCATGCCATTCCATGCCATTCCATGCCATTCCATGCCATTCCATGCCATTCCATGCCATTCCATGCCATTCCATGCCATTCCATGCCATTCCATGCCATTCCATGCCATTCCATGCCATTCCATGCCATTCCATGCCATTCCATGCCATTCCATGCCATTCCATGCCATTCCATGCCGTGCCAAGCCGGTGCCATGCCGTGCCAAGCCGGTGCCATGCCGTGCCATGCCGGTGCCATGCCGTGCCATGCCGGTGCCATGCCGTGCCATGCCGGTGCCATGCCGTGCCATGCCGGTGCCATGCCGTGCCATGCCGGTGCCATGCCGTGCCATGCCGGTGCCATGCCGTGCCATGCCGGTGCCATGCCGTGCCATGCCGGTGCCATGCCGGTGCCATGCCGGTGCCATGCCGTGCCATGCCGGTGCCATGCCGTGCCATGCCGGTGCCATGCCGTGCCATGCCGGTGCCATGCCGTGCCATGCCGGTGCCATGCCGTGCCATGCCGGTGCCATGCCGTGCCATGCCGGTGCCATGCCGTGCCATGCCGTGCCATGCCGGTGCCATGCCGGTGCCATGCCGTGCCATGCGGTGCCATGCCATTCCATGCCATTCCATGTCATTCCATGCCATTCCATGTCATTCCATGCCATTCCATGTCATTCCATGCCATTCCATGCCATTCCATGCCATTCCATGCCATTCCATGCCATTCCATGCCAGTCCATGCCATTCCATGCCATTCCATGCCATTCCATGCCATTCCATGCCATTCCATGCCATTCCATGCCACTCAATGCGGTGCCATGCCGTGCCATGCCGGTGCCATGACGTGCCATGCCGGTGCCATGCCGTGCCATGCCGTGCCATGCGGTGCCATGCCATTCCATGCCATTCCATGCCATTCCATGCCATTCCATGCCATTCCATGCCATTCCATGCCATTCCATGCCATTCCATGCCATTCCATGCCATTCCATGCCATTCCATGCCATTCCATGCCATTCCATGCCATTCCATGCCATTCCATGCCATTCCATGCCATTCCATGCCGTGCCATGCCATTCCATGCCGTGCCATGCCGGTGCCATGCCGTGCCATGCCGGTGCCATGCCGTGCCATGCCGGTGCCATGCCGTGCCATGCCGGTGCCATGCCGTGCCATGCCGGTGCCATGCCGTGCCATGCCGGTGCCATGCCGTGCCATGCCGGTGCCATGCCGTGCCATGCCGGTGCCATGCCGTGCCATGCCGGTGCCATGCCGTGCCATGCCGGTGCCATGCCGTGCCATGCCGGTGCCATGCCGTGCCATGCCGGTGCCATGCCGTGCCATGCCGGTGCCATGCCGTGCCATGCCGGTGCCATGCCGTGCCATGCCGGTGCCATGCCGTGCCATGCCGGTGCCATGCCGTGCCATGCCGGTGCCATGCCGTGCCATGCCGGTGCCATGCCGTGCCATGCCGGTGCCATGCCGTGCCATGCCGGTGCCATGCCGGTGCCATGCCGTGCCATGCCGGTGCCATGCCGTGCCATGCCGGTGCCATGCCGGTGCCATGCCGTGCCATGCCGTGCCATGCCGGTGCCATGCCGTGCCATGCCGTGCCATGCCGTGCCATGCGGTGCCATGCCATTCCATGCCATTCCATGCCATTCCATGCCATTCCATGCCATTCCATGCCATTCCATGCCATTCCATGCCATTCCATGCCATTCCATGCCATTCCATGCCATTCCATGCCATTCCATGCCATTCCATGCCATTCCATGCCATTCCATGCCATTCCATGCCATTCCATGCCATTCCATGCCATTCCATGCCATTCCATGCCATTCCATGCCATTCCATGCCATTCCATGCCATTCCATGCCATTCCATGCCATTCCATGCCATTCCATGCCATTCCATGCCATTCCATGCCATTCCATGCCATTCCATGCCATTCCATGCCATTCCATGCCATTCCATGCCATTCCATGCCATTCCATGCCATTCCATGCCATTCCATGCCATTCCATGCCTTTCAATGCCGTGCCATGCCGTGCCATGCCGTGCCATGCCGGTGCCATGCCGTGCCATGCCGGTGCCATGCCGTGCCATGCCGGTGCCATGCCGTGCCATGCCGGTGCCATGCCGTGCCATGCCGGTGCCATGCCGTGCCATGCCGGTGCCATGCCGTGCCATGCCGGTGCCATGCCGTGCCATGCCGGTGCCATGCCGTGCCATGCCGGTGCCATGCCGTGCCATGCCGGTGCCATGCCGTGCCATGCCGGTGCCATGCCGTGCCATGCCGGTGCCATGCCATTCCATGCCATTCCATGCCATTCCATGCCATTCCATGCCATTCCATGCCATTCCATGCCATTCCATGCCATTCCATGCCATTCCATGCCATTCCATGCCATTCCATGCCATTCCATGCCATTCCATGCCATTCCATGCCATTCCATGCCATTCCATGCCTTTCAATGCCGTGCCATGCCGTGCCATGCCGTGCCATGCCATTCCATGCCATTCCATGCCATTCCATGCCATTCCATGCCGGTGCCATGCCGTGCCATGCCGGTGCCATGCCGTGCCATGCCGGTGCCATGCCGTGCCATGCCGGTGCCATGCCGTGCCATGCCGGTGCCATGCCGTGCCATGCCGGTGCCATGCCGTGCCATGCCGGTGCCATGCCGTGCCATGCCGGTGCCATGCCGTGCCATGCCGGTGCCATGCCGTGCCATGCCGGTGCCATGCCGTGCCATGCCGGTGCCATGCCGTGCCATGCCGGTGCCATGCCGTGCCATGCCGGTGGCATGCCGTGCCATGCCGGTGCCATGCCGTGCCATGCCGGTGCCATGCCGTGCCATGCCGGTGCCATGCCGGTGCCATGCCGGTGCCATGCCGTGCCATGCCGGTGCCATGCCGGTGCCATGCCGTGCCATGCCGGTGCCATGCCGGTGCCATGCCGTGCCATGCCGTGCCATGCCGGTGCCATGCCGTGCCATGCCGTGCCATGCCGTGCCATGCGGTGCCATGCCATTCCATGCCATTCCATGCCATTCCATGCCATTCCATGCCATTCCATGCCATTCCATGCCATTCCATGCCATTCCATGCCATTCCATGCCATTCCATGCCATTCCATGCCATTCCATGCCATTCCATGCCATTCCATGCCATTCCATGCCATTCCATGCCATTCCATGCCATTCCATGCCATTCCATGCCATTCCATGCCATTCCATGCCATTCCATGCCATTCCATGCCATTCCATGCCATTCCATGCCATTCCATGCCATTCCATGCCTTTCAATGCCGTGCCATGCCGTGCCATGCCGTGCCATGCCGGTGCCATGCCGTGCCATGCCGGTGCCATGCCGTGCCATGCCGGTGCCATGCCGTGCCATGCCGGTGCCATGCCGTGCCATGCCGGTGCCATGCCTGTGCCATGCCGGTGCCATGCCATTCCATGCCATTCCATGCCAGTCCATGCCATTCCATGCCATTCCATGCCACTCAATGCGGTGCCATGCCGTGCCATGCCGGTGCCATGACGTGCCATGCCGGTGCCATGCCGTGCCATGCCGGTGCCATGCCTGTGCCATGCCGGTGCCATGCCATTCCATGCCATTCCATGCCAGTCCATGCCATTCCATGCCATTCCATGCCACTCAATGCGGTGCCATGCCGTGCCATGCCGGTGCCATGACGTGCCATGCCGGTGCCATGCCGTGCCATGCCGGTGCCATGCCTGTGCCATGCCGGTGCCATGCCATTCCATGCCATTCCATGCCAGTCCATGCCATTCCATGCCATTCCATGCCACTCAATGCGGTGCCATGCCGTGCCATGCCGGTGCCATGACGTGCCATGCCGGTGCCATGCCGTGCCATGCCGGTGCCATGCCTGTGCCATGCCGGTGCCATGCCATTCCATGCCATTCCATGCCATTCCATGCCATTCCATGCCATTCCATGCCATTCCATGCCATTCCATGCCATTCCATGCCATTCCATGCCATTCCATGCCATTCCATGCCATTCCATGCCATTCCATGCCATTCCATGCCATTCCATGCCATTCCATGCCATTCCATGCCATTCCATGCCATTCCATGCCATTCCATGCCGTGCCATGCCGGTGCCATGCCGTGCCATGCCGGTGCCATGCCGTGCCATGCCGGTGCCATGCCGTGCCATGCCGGTGCCATGCCGTGCCATGCCGGTGCCATGCCGTGCCATGCCGGTGCCATGCCGTGCCATGCCGGTGCCATGCCGTGCCATGCCGGTGCCATGCCGTGCCATGCCGGTGCCATGCCGTGCCATGCCGGTGCCATGCCGTGCCATGCCGGTGCCATGCCGTGCCATGCCGGTGCCATGCCGTGCCATGCCGGTGCCATGCCGTGCCATGCCGGTGCCATGCCGTGCCATGCCGGTGCCATGCCGTGCCATGCCGGTGCCATGCCGTGCCATGCCGGTGCCATGCCGTGCCATGCCGGTGCCATGCCGTGCCATGCCGGTGCCATGCCGTGCCATGCCGGTGCCATGCCGTGCCATGCCGGTGCCATGCCGTGCCATGCCGGTGCCATGCCGTGCCATGCCGGTGCCATGCCGTGCCATGCCGGTGCCATGCCGTGCCATGCCGGTGCCATGCCGGTGCCATGCCGTGCCATGCCGGTGCCATGACGTGCCATGCCGGTGCCATGCCGGTGCCATGCCGGTGCCATGCCGATGCCATGCCGTGCCATGCCGGTGCCATGCCGGTGCCATGCCGTGCCATGCCGTGCCGGTGCCATGCCGTGCCATGCCGGTGCCATGCCGGTGCCATGCCGTGCCATGCCGGTGCCATGCCGTGCCATGCCGGTGCCATGCCGTGCCATGCCGGTGCCATGCCGTGCCATGCCGGTGCCATGCCGTGCCATGCCGGTGCCATGCCGTGCCATGCCGGTGCCATGCCGTGCCATGCCGGTGCCATGCCGTGCCATGCCGGTGCCATGCCGTGCCATGCCGGTGCCATGCCGTGCCATGCCGGTGCCATGCCGTGCCATGCCGGTGCCATGCCGTGCCATGCCGGTGCCATGCCGTGCCATGCCGGTGCCATGCCGTGCCATGCCGGTGCCATGCCGTGCCATGCCGGTGCCATGCCGTGCCATGCCGGTGCCATGCCGTGCCATGCCGGTGCCATGCCGTGCCATGCCGGTGCCATGCCGTGCCATGCCGGTGCCATGCCGTGCCATGCCGGTGCCATGCCGTGCCATGCCGGTGCCATGCCGTGCCATGCCGTGCCATGCCGGTGCCATGCCGTGCCATGCCGTGCCATGCGGTGCCATGCCATTCCATGCCATTCCATGTCATTCCATGCCATTCCATGTCATTCCATGCCATTCCATGCCATTCCATGCCATTCCATGCCATTCCATGCCATTCCATGCCATTCCATGCCATTCCATGCCATTCCATGCCATTCCATGCCATTCCATGCCACTCAATGCGGTGCCATGCCGTGCCATGCCGGTGCCATGACGTGCCATGCCGGTGCCATGCCGTGCCATGCCGGTGCCATGCCGTGCCATGCCGGTGCCATGCCGGTGCCATGCCGGTGCCATGCCATTCCATGCCATTCCATGCCATTCCATGGCATTCCATGCCATTCCATGCCATTCCATGCCATTCCATGCCATTCCATGCCATTCCATGCCATTCCATGCCGTGCCATGCCATTCCATGCCGTGCCATGCCGGTGCCATGCCGTGCCATGCCGGTGCCATGCCGTGCCATGCCGGTGCCATGCCGTGCCATGCCGGTGCCATGCCGTGCCATGCCGGTGCCATGCCGTGCCATGCCGGTGCCATGCCGTGCCATGCCGGTGCCATGCCGTGCCATGCCGGTGCCATGCCGTGCCATGCCGGTGCCATGCCGTGCCATGCCGGTGCCATGCCGTGCCATGCCGGTGCCATGCCGTGCCATGCCGGTGCCATGCCGTGCCATGCCGGTGCCATGCCGTGCCATGCCGGTGCCATGCCGGTGCCATGCCGTGCCATGCCGGTGCCATGCCGTGCCATGCCGGTGCCATGCCGTGCCATGCCGGTGCCATGCCGTGCCATTCCATGCCATTCCATGCCATTCCATGCCATTCCATGCCATTCCATGCCTTTCAATGCCGTGCCATGCCGTGCCATGCCGTGCCATGCCGTGCCATGCCGTGCCATGCCGTGCCATGCCGTGCCATGCCGTGCCATGCCGTGCCATGCCGTGCCATGCCGTGCCATGCCGTGCCATGCCGTGCCATGCCGTGCCATGCCGTGCCATGCCGTGCCATGCCGTGCCATGCCGTGCCATGCCGTGCCATGCCGTGCCATGCCGTGCCATGCCGTGCCATGCCGTGCCATGCCGTGCCATGCCGTGCCATGCCGTGCCATGCCGTGCCATGCCGTGCCATGCCGTGCCATGCCGTGCCATGCCGTGCCATGCCGTGCCATGCCGTGCCATGCCGTGCCATGCCGTGCCATGCCGTGCCATGCCGTGCCATGCCGTGCCATGCCGTGCCATGCCGTGCCATGCCGGTGCCATGCCGTGCCATGCCGGTGCCATGCCGTGCCATGCCGGTGCCATGCCGTGCCATGCCGGTGCCATGCCGTGCCATGCCGGTGCCATGCCGTGCCATGCCGTGCCATGCCGTGCCATGCCGTGCCATGCCGTGCCATGCGGTGCCATGCCGTGCCATGCCATTCCATGTCATTCCATGCCATTCCATGTCATTCCATGCCATTCCATGCCATTCCATGCCATTCCATGCCATTCCATGCCATTCCATGCCATTCCATGCCATTCCATGCCATTCCATGCCATTCCATGCCATTCCATGCCATTCCATGCCATTCCATGCCATTCCATGCCATTCCATGCCATTCCATGCCATTCCATGCCATTCCATGCCATTCCATGCCATTCCATGCCATTCCATGCCATTCCATGCCGTGCCAAGCCGGTGCCATGCCGTGCCATGCCGGTGCCATGCCGTGCCATGCCGGTGCCATGCCGTGCCATGCCGGTGCCATGCCGTGCCATGCCGGTGCCATGCCGTGCCATGCCGGTGCCATGCCGTGCCATGCCGGTGCCATGCCGTGCCATGCCGGTGCCATGCCGTGCCATGCCGGTGCCATGCCGTGCCATGCCGGTGCCATGCCGTGCCATGCCGTGCCATGCCGGTGCCATGCCGTGCCATGCCGGTGCCATGCCGTGCCATGCCGGTGCCATGCCGGTGCCATGCCGTGCCATGCCGGTGCCATGCCGTGCCATGCCGGTGCCATGCCGTGCCATGCCGGTGCCATGCCGTGCCATGCCGGTGCCATGCCGTGCCATGCCGGTGCCATGCCGTGCCATGCCGGTGCCATGCCGGTGCCATGCCGGTGCCATGCCGTGCCATGCCGGTGCCATGCCGTGCCATGCCGGTGCCATGCCGGTGCCATGCCGTGCCATGCCGGTGCCATGCCGTGCCATGCCGTGCCATGCCGGTGCCATGCCGTGCCATGCCGTGCCATGCCGTGCCATGCGGTGCCATGCCATTCCATGCCATTCCATGCCATTCCATGCCATTCCATGCCATTCCATGCCATTCCATGCCATTCCATGCCATTCCATGCCATTCCATGCCATTCCATGCCATTCCATGCCATTCCATGCCATTCCATGCCATTCCATGCCATTCCATGCCATTCCATGCCATTCCATGCCATTCCATGCCATTCCATGCCATTCCATGCCATTCCATGCCATTCCATGCCATTCCATGCCATTCCATGCCTTTCAATGCCGTGCCATGCCTTTCAATGCCGTGCCATGCCGTGCCATGCCGTGCCATGCCGTGCCATGCCGTGCCATGCCGTGCCATGCCGTGCCATGCCGTGCCATGCCGTGCCATGCCGTGCCATGCCGTGCCATGCCGTGCCATGCCGTGCCATGCCGTGCCATGCCGTGCCATGCCGTGCCATGCCGTGCCATGCCGTGCCATGCCGTGCCATGCCGTGCCATGCCGTGCCATGCCGTGCCATGCCGTGCCATGCCGTGCCATGCCGTGCCATGCCGTGCCATGCCGTGCCATGCCGTGCCATGCCGTGCCATGCCGTGCCATGCCGTGCCATGCCGTGCCATGCCGTGCCATGCCGTGCCATGCCGTGCCATGCCGTGCCATGCCGTGCCATGACGTGCCATGCCGTGCCATGCCGTGCCATGCCGTGCCATGCCGTGCCATGCCGGTGCCATGCCGTGCCATGCCGTGCCATGCCGTGCCATGCGGTGCCATGCCGTGCCATGCCATTCCATGTCATTCCATGCCATTCCATGTCATTCCATGCCATTCCATGCCATTCCATGCCATTCCATGCCATTCCATGCCATTCCATGCCATTCCATGCCATTCCATGCCATTCCATGCCATTCCATGCCATTCCATGCCATTCCATGCCATTCCATGCCATTCCATGCCATTCCATGCCATTCCATGCCGTGCCAAGCCGGTGCCATGCCGTGCCATGCCGGTGCCATGCCGTGCCATGCCGGTGCCATGCCGTGCCATGCCGGTGCCATGCCGTGCCATGCCGGTGCCATGCCGTGCCATGCCGGTGCCATGCCGTGCCATGCCGGTGCCATGCCGTGCCATGCCGGTGCCATGCCGTGCCATGCCGGTGCCATGCCGTGCCATGCCGGTGCCATGCCGTGCCATGCCGGTGCCATGCCGGTGCCATGCCGTGCCATGCCGGTGCCATGCCGTGCCATGCCGTGCCATGCCGGTGCCATGCCGTGCCATGCCGGTGCCATGCCGTGCCATGCCGGTGCCATGCCGTGCCATGCCGGTGCCATGCCGTGCCATGCCGGTGCCATGCCGTGCCATGCCGGTGCCATGCCGTGCCATGCCGGTGCCATGCCGTGCCATGCCGGTGCCATGCCGTGCCATGCCGGTGCCATGCCGTGCCATGCCGGTGCCATGCCGTGCCATGCCGGTGCCATGCCGTGCCATGCCGGTGCCATGCCGTGCCATGCCGGTGCCATGCCGTGCCATGCCGGTGCCATGCCGTGCCATGCCGGTGCCATGCCGTGCCATGCCGGTGCCATGCCGTGCCATGCCGGTGCCATGCCGTGCCATGCCGGTGCCATGCCGTGCCATGCCGGTGCCATGCCGTGCCATGCCGGTGCCATGCCGTGCCATGCCGGTGCCATGCCGTGCCATGCCGGTGCCATGCCGTGCCATGCCGGTGCCATGCCGTGCCATGCCGGTGCCATGCCGTGCCATGCCGGTGCCATGCCGTGCCATGCCGGTGCCATGCCGTGCCATGCCGGTGCCATGCCGTGCCATGCCGGTGCCATGCCGTGCCATGCCGGTGCCATGCCGTGCCATGCCGGTGCCATGCCGTGCCATGCCGGTGCCATGCCGTGCCATGCCGGTGCCATGCCGTGCCATGCCGGTGCCATGCCGTGCCATGCCGGTGCCATGCCGGTGCCATGCCGTGCCATGCGGTGCCATGCCATTCCATGCCATTCCATGTCATTCCATGCCATTCCATGTCATTCCATGCCATTCCATGCCATTCCATGCCATTCCATGCCATTCCATGCCAGTCCATGCCATTCCATGCCATTCCATGCCATTCCATGCCATTCCATGCCACTCAATGCGGTGCCATGCCGTGCCATGCCGGTGCCATGACGTGCCATGCCGGTGCCATGCCGTGCCATGCCGGTGCCATGCCTGTGCCATGCCGGTGCCATGCCATTCCATGCCATTCCATGCCAGTCCATGCCATTCCATGCCATTCCATGCCACTCAATGCGGTGCCATGCCGTGCCATGCCGTGCCATGCCGTGCCATGCGGTGCCATGCCATTCCATGCCATTCCATGCCATTCCATGCCATTCCATGCCATTCCATGCCATTCCATGCCATTCCATGCCATTCCATGCCATTCCATGCCATTCCATGCCATTCCATGCCATTCCATGCCATTCCATGCCATTCCATGCCGTGCCATGCCATTCCATGCCATTCCATGCCGTGCCATGCCGGTGCCATGCCGTGCCATGCCGGTGCCATGCCGTGCCATGCCGGTGCCATGCCGTGCCATGCCGGTGCCATGCCGGTGCCATGCCGTGCCATGCCGGTGCCATGCCGTGCCATGCCGGTGCCATGCCGTGCCATGCCGGTGCCATGCCGTGCCATGCCGGTGCCATGCCGTGCCATGCCGGTGCCATGCCGTGCCATGCCGGTGCCATGCCGTGCCATGCCGGTGCCATGCCGTGCCATGCCGGTGCCATGCCGTGCCATGCCGGTGCCATGCCGTGCCATGCCGGTGCCATGCCGTGCCATGCCGGTGCCATGCCGTGCCATGCCGGTGCCATGCCGTGCCATGCCGGTGCCATGCCGTGCCATGCCGGTGCCATGCCGTGCCATGCCGGTGCCATGCCGTGCCATGCCGGTGCCATGCCGTGCCATGCCGGTGCCATGCCGTGCCATGCCGGTGCCATGCCGTGCCATGCCGGTGCCATGCCGTGCCATGCCGGTGCCATGCCGTGCCATGCCGGTGCCATGCCGTGCCATGCCGGTGCCATGCCGTGCCATGCCGGTGCCATGCCGTGCCATGCCGGTGCCATGCCGTGCCATGCCGGTGCCATGCCGTGCCATGCCGGTGCCATGCCGTGCCATGCCGGTGCCATGCCGTGCCATGCCGTGCCATGCCGGTGCCATGCCGTGCCATGCCGTGCCATGCGGTGCCATGCCATTCCATGCCATTCCATGTCATTCCATGCCATTCCATGTCATTCCATGCCATTCCATGCCATTCCATGCCATTCCATGCCATTCCATGCCATTCCATGCCATTCCATGCCATTCCATGCCATTCCATGCCATTCCATGCCATTCCATGCCGTGCCATGCCATTCCATGCCGTGCCATGCCGTGCCATGCCGTGCCATGCGGTGCCATGCCATTCCATGCCATTCCATGTCATTCCATGCCATTCCATGCCATTCCATGCCATTCCATGCCAGTCCATGCCATTCCATGCCATTCCATGCCATTCCATGCCATTCCATGCCATTCCATGGCATTCCATGCCACTCAATGCGGTGCCATGCCGTGCCATGCCGGTGCCATGACGTGCCATGCCGGTGCCATGCCGTGCCATGCCGGTGCCATGCCGTGCCATGCCGGTGCCATGCCGGTGCCATGCCGGTGCCATGCCATTCCATGCCATTCCATGCCATTCCATGCCATTCCATGCCATTCCATGCCATTCCATGCCATTCCATGCCATTCCATGCCGTGCCATGCCGGTGCCATGCCGTGCCATGCCGGTGCCATGCCGTGCCATGCCGGTGCCATGCCGTGCCATGCCGGTGCCATGCCGTGCCATGCCGGTGCCATGCCGTGCCATGCCGGTGCCATGCCGTGCCATGCCGGTGCCATGCCGTGCCATGCCGGTGCCATGCCGTGCCATGCCGGTGCCATGCCGTGCCATGCCGGTGCCATGCCGTGCCATGCCGGTGCCATGCCGTGCCATGCCGGTGCCATGCCGTGCCATGCCGGTGCCATGCCGTGCCATGCCGGTGCCATGCCGTGCCATGCCGGTGCCATGCCGTGCCATGCCGGTGCCATGCCGTGCCATGCCGGTGCCATGCCGTGCCATGCCGGTGCCATGCCGTGCCATGCCGGTGCCATGCCGTGCCATGCCGGTGCCATGCCGTGCCATGCCGGTGCCATGCCGTGCCATGCCGGTGCCATGCCGTGCCATGCCGGTGCCATGCCGTGCCATGCCGGTGCCATGCCGTGCCATGCCGGTGCCATGCCGTGCCATGCCGGTGCCATGCCGTGCCATGCCGGTGCCATGCCGTGCCATGCCGGTGCCATGCCGTGCCATGCCGGTGCCATGCCGGTGCCATGCCGTGCCATGCCGGTGCCATGCCATTCCATGCCATTCCATGCCATTCCATGCCATTCCATGCCATTCCATGCCATTCCATGCCATTCCATGCCATTCCATGCCATTCCATGCCATTCCATGCCATTCCATGCCATTCCATGCCATTCCATGCCATTCCATGCCATTCCATGCCATTCCATGCCATTCCATGCCTTTCAATGCCGTGCCATGCCGTGCCATGCCGTGCCATGCCATTCCATGCCATTCCATGCCATTCCATGCCATTCCATGCCGTGCCATGCCGGTGCCATGCCGTGCCATGCCGGTGCCATGCCGTGCCATGCCGGTGCCATGACGTGCCATGCCGGTGCCATGCCGTGCCATGCCGGTGCCATGCCGTGCCATGCCGGTGCCATGCCGTGCCATGCCGGTGCCATGCCGTGCCATGCCGTGCCATGCCGGTGCCATGCCGTGCCATGCCGGTGCCATGCCGTGCCATGCCGGTGCCATGCCGTGCCATGCCGGTGCCATGCCGTGCCATGCCGGTGCCATGCCGTGCCATGCCGGTGCCATGCCGTGCCATGCCGGTGCCATGCCGTGCCATGCCGGTGCCATGCCGTGCCATGCCGGTGCCATGCCGTGCCATGCCGGTGCCATGCCGTGCCATGCCGGTGCCATGCCGTGCCATGCCGGTGCCATGCAGTGCCATGCCGGTGCCATGCCGTGCCATGCCGGTGCCATGCCGTGCCATGCCGGTGCCATGCCGTGCCATGCCGGTGCCATGCCGTGCCATGCCGGTGCCATGCCGTGCCATGCCGGTGCCATGCCGTGCCATGCCGGTGCCATGCCGTGCCATGCCGGTGCCATGCCGTGCCATGCCGGTGCCATGCCGGTGCCATGCCGTGCCATGCCGGTGCCATGCCGTGCCATGCCGGTGCCATGCCGTGCCATGCCGGTGCCATGCCGTGCCATGCCGTGCCATGCCGTGCCATGCCGTGCCATGCCGGTGCCATGCCGTGCCATGCCGGTGCCATGCCGTGCCATGCCGGTGCCATGCCGTGCCATGCCGGTGCCATGCCGTGCCATGCCGGTGCCATGCCGTGCCATGCCGGTGCCATGCCGTGCCATGCCGGTGCCATGCCGTGCCATGCCGGTGCCATGCCGTGCCATGCCGGTGCCATGCCGTGCCATGCCGGTGCCATGCCGTGCCATGCCGGTGCCATGCCGTGCCATGCCGTGCCATGCCGGTGCCATGCCGTGCCATGCCGTGCCATGCGGTGCCATGCCATTCCATGCCATTCCATGTCATTCCATGCCATTCCATGTCATTCCATGCCATTCCATGCCATTCCATGCCATTCCATGCCATTCCATGCCATTCCATGCCATTCCATGCCATTCCATGCCATTCCATGCCATTCCATGCCGTGCCATGCCATTCCATGCCGTGCCATGCCGTGCCATGCCGTGCCATGCGGTGCCATGCCATTCCATGCCATTCCATGTCATTCCATGCCATTCCATGCCATTCCATGCCATTCCATGCCAGTCCATGCCATTCCATGCCATTCCATGCCATTCCATGCCATTCCATGCCATTCCATGCCACTCAATGCGGTGCCATGCCGTGCCATGCCGGTGCCATGACGTGCCATGCCGGTGCCATGCCGTGCCATGCCGGTGCCATGCCGTGCCATGCCGGTGCCATGCCGGTGCCATGCCGGTGCCATGCCATTCCATGCCATTCCATGCCATTCCATGCCATTCCATGCCATTCCATGCCATTCCATGCCATTCCATGCCATTCCATGCCATTCCATGCCGTGCCATGCCATTCCATGCCGTGCCATGCCGGTGCCATGCCGTGCCATGCCGGTGCCATGCCGTGCCATGCCGGTGCCATGCCGTGCCATGCCGGTGCCATGCCGTGCCATGCCGGTGCCATGCCGTGCCATGCCGGTGCCATGCCGTGCCATGCCGGTGCCATGCCGTGCCATGCCGGTGCCATGCCGTGCCATGCCGGTGCCATGCCGTGCCATGCCGGTGCCATGCCGTGCCATGCCGGTGCCATGCCGTGCCATGCCGGTGCCATGCCGTGCCATGCCGGTGCCATGCCGTGCCATGCCGGTGCCATGCCGTGCCATGCCGGTGCCATGCCGTGCCATGCCGGTGCCATGCCGGTGCCATGCCGGTGCCATGCCGTGCCATGCCGGTGCCATGCCGTGCCATGCCGGTGCCATGCCGGTGCCATGCCGTGCCATGCCGTGCCATGCCGGTGCCATGCCGTGCCATGCCGTGCCATGCCGTGCCATGCGGTGCCATGCCATTCCATGCCATTCCATGCCATTCCATGCCATTCCATGCCATTCCATGCCATTCCATGCCATTCCATGCCATTCCATGCCATTCCATGCCATTCCATGCCATTCCATGCCATTCCATGCCATTCCATGCCATTCCATGCCATTCCATGCCATTCCATGCCATTCCATGCCATTCCATGCCATTCCATGCCATTCCATGCCATTCCATGCCATTCCATGCCATTCCATGCCATTCCATGCCTTTCAATGCCGTGCCATGCCGTGCCATGCCGTGCCATGCCGTGCCATGCCGTGCCATGCCGGTGCCATGCCGTGCCATGCCGGTGCCATGCCGTGCCATGCCGGTGCCATGCCGTGCCATGCCGTGCCATGCCGGTGCCATGCCGTGCCATGCCGGTGCCATGCCGTGCCATGCCGGTGCCATGCCGTGCCATGCCGGTGCCATGCCGTGCCATGCCGGTGCCATGCCGTGCCATGCCGGTGCCATGCCGTGCCATGCCGGTGCCATGCCGTGCCATGCCGGTGCCATGCCGTGCCATGCCGGTGCCATGCCGTGCCATGCCGGTGCCATGCCGTGCCATGCCGGTGCCATGCCGTGCCATGCCGGTGCCATGCCATTCCATGCCATTCCATGCCGTGCCATGCCGGTGCCATGCCGTGCCATGCCGGTGCCATGCCGTGCCATGCCGGTGCCATGCGGTGCCATGCCATTCCATGCCATTCCATGTCATTCCATGCCATTCCATGTCATTCCATGCCATTCCATGCCATTCCATGCCATTCCATGCCATTCCATGCCATTCCATGCCATTCCATGCCATTCCATGCCATTCCATGCCATTCCATGCCATTCCATGCCATTCCATGCCATTCCATGCCGTGCCATGCCATTCCATGCCGTGCCATGCCGTGCCATGCCGTGCCATGCGGTGCCATGCCATTCCATGCCATTCCATGTCATTCCATGCCATTCCATGCCATTCCATGCCATTCCATGCCAGTCCATGCCATTCCATGCCATTCCATGCCATTCCATGCCATTCCATGCCATTCCATGCCAGTCCATGCCATTCCATGCCATTCCATGCCATTCCATGCCATTCCATGCCATTCCATGCCACTCAATGCGGTGCCATGCCGTGCCATGCCGGTGCCATGACGTGCCATGCCGGTGCCATGCCGTGCCATGCCGGTGCCATGCCGTGCCATGCCGGTGCCATGCCGGTGCCATGCCGGTGCCATGCCATTCCATGCCATTCCATGCCATTCCATGCCATTCCATGCCATTCCATGCCATTCCATGCCATTCCATGCCATTCCATGCCATTCCATGCCATTCCATGCCATTCCATGCCATTCCATGCCATTCCATGCCGTGCCATGCCATTCCATGCCGTGCCATGCCGGTGCCATGCCGTGCCATGCCGGTGCCATGCCGTGCCATGCCGGTGCCATGCCGTGCCATGCCGGTGCCATGCCGTGCCATGCCGGTGCCATGCCGTGCCATGCCGGTGCCATGCCGTGCCATGCCGGTGCCATGCCGTGCCATGCCGGTGCCATGCCGTGCCATGCCGGTGCCATGCCGTGCCATGCCGGTGCCATGCCGTGCCATGCCGGTGCCATGCCGTGCCATGCCGGTGCCATGCCGTGCCATGCCGGTGCCATGCCGTGCCATGCCGGTGCCATGCCGTGCCATGCCGGTGCCATGCCGTGCCATGCCGGTGCCATGCCGTGCCATGCCGGTGCCATGCCGTGCCATGCCGTGCCATGCCGTGCCATGCGGTGCCATGCCGTGCCATGCCATTCCATGTCATTCCATGCCATTCCATGTCATTCCATGCCATTCCATGCCATTCCATGCCATTCCATGCCATTCCATGCCATTCCATGCCATTCCATGCCATTCCATGCCATTCCATGCCATTCCATGCCATTCCATGCCATTCCATGCCATTCCATGCCATTCCATGCCATTCCATGCCATTCCATGCCATTCCATGCCATTCCATGCCATTCCATGCCATTCCATGCCATTCCATGCCATTCCATGCCATTCCATGCCATTCCATGCCATTCCATGCCATTCCATGCCATTCCATGCCGTGCCAAGCCGGTGCCAAGCCGGTGCCATGCCGTGCCATGCCGGTGCCATGCCGTGCCATGCCGGTGCCATGCCGTGCCATGCCGGTGCCATGCCGTGCCATGCCGGTGCCATGCCGTGCCATGCCGGTGCCATGCCGTGCCATGCCGGTGCCATGCCGTGCCATGCCGGTGCCATGCCGTGCCATGCCGGTGCCATGCCGTGCCATGCCGGTGCCATGCCGTGCCATGCCGGTGCCATGCCGTCCATGCCGGTGCCATGCCGGTGCCATGCCGTGCCATGCCGGTGCCATGCCGTGCCATGCCGTGCCATGCCGGTGCCATGCCGTGCCATGCCGGTGCCATGCCGTGCCATGCCGGTGCCATGCCGTGCCATGCCGGTGCCATGCCGTGCCATGCCGGTGCCATGCCGTGCCATGCCGGTGCCATGCCGTGCCATGCCGGTGCCATGCCGTGCCATGCCGGTGCCATGCCGTGCCATGCCGGTGCCATGCCGTGCCATGCCGGTGCCATGCCGTGCCATGCCGGTGCCATGCCGTGCCATGCCGGTGCCATGCCGTGCCATGCCGGTGCCATGCCGTGCCATGCCGGTGCCATGCCGTGCCATGCCGGTGCCATGCCGTGCCATGCCGGTGCCATGCCGTGCCATGCCGGTGCCATGCCGTGCCATGCCGGTGCCATGCCGTGCCATGCCGGTGCCATGCCGTGCCATGCCGGTGCCATGCCGTGCCATGCCGGTGCCATGCCGTGCCATGCCGGTGCCATGCCGTGCCATGCCGGTGCCATGCCGTGCCATGCCGGTGCCATGCCGTGCCATGCCGGTGCCATGCCGTGCCATTCCATGCCATTCCATGCCATTCCATGCCATTCCATGCCATTCCATGCCATTCCATGCCATTCCATGCCATTCCATGCCATTCCATGCCATTCCATGCCTTTCAATGCCGTGCCATGCCGTGCCATGCCGTGCCATGCCGTGCCATGCCGTGCCATGCCGTGCCATGCCGTGCCATGCCGTGCCATGCCGTGCCATGCCGTGCCATGCCGTGCCATGCCGTGCCATGCCGTGCCATGCCGTGCCATGCCGTGCCATGCCGTGCCATGCCGTGCCATGCCGTGCCATGCCGTGCCATGCCGTGCCATGCCGTGCCATGCCGTGCCATGCCGTGCCATGCCGTGCCATGCCGTGCCATGCCGGTGCCATGCCGTGCCATGCCGGTGCCATGCCGTGCCATGTCGGTGCCATGCCGTGCCATGCCGGTGCCATGCCGTGCCATGCCGTGCCATGCCGTGCCATGCGGTGCCATGCCGTGCCATGCCATTCCATGTCATTCCATGCCATTCCATGTCATTCCATGCCATTCCATGCCATTCCATGCCATTCCATGCCATTCCATGCCATTCCATGCCATTCCATGCCATTCCATGCCATTCCATGCCATTCCATGCCATTCCATGCCATTCCATGCCATTCCATGCCATTCCATGCCATTCCATGCCATTCCATGCCATTCCATGCCATTCCATGCCATTCCATGCCGTGCCAAGCCGGTGCCATGCCGTGCCATGCCGGTGCCATGCCGTGCCATGCCGGTGCCATGCCGTGCCATGCCGGTGCCATGCCGTGCCATGCCGGTGCCATGCCGTGCCATGCCGGTGCCATGCCGTGCCATGCCGGTGCCATGCCGTGCCATGCCGGTGCCATGCCGTGCCATGCCGGTGCCATGCCGTGCCATGCCGGTGCCATGCCGTCCATGCCGGTGCCATGCCGGTGCCATGCCGTGCCATGCCGGTGCCATGCCGTGCCATGCCGTGCCATGCCGGTGCCATGCCGTGCCATGCCGGTGCCATGCCGTGCCATGCCGGTGCCATGCCGTGCCATGCCGGTGCCATGCGGTGCCATGCCGGTGCCATGCCGTGCCATGCCGGTGCCATGCCGTGCCATGCCGGTGCCATGCCGTGCCATGCCGGTGCCATGCCGTGCCATGCCGGTGCCATGCCGTGCCATGCCGGTGCCATGCCGTGCCATGCCGGTGCCATGCCGTGCCATGCCGGTGCCATGCCGTGCCATGCCGGTGCCATGCCGTGCCATGCCGGTGCCATGCCGTGCCATGCCGGTGCCATGCCGTGCCATGCCGGTGCCATGCCGTGCCATGCCGTGCCATGCCGGTGCCATGCCGGTGCCATGCCGTGCCATGCGGTGCCATGCCATTCCATGCCATTCCATGTCATTCCATGCCATTCCATGTCATTCCATGCCATTCCATGCCACTCAATGCGGTGCCATGCCGTGCCATGCCGGTGCCATGACGTGCCATGCCGGTGCCATGCCGTGCCATGCCGGTGCCATGCCGTGCCATGCCGGTGCCATGCCGGTGCCATGCCGGTGCCATGCCATTCCATGCCATTCCATGCCATTCCATGCCATTCCATGCCATTCCATGCCATTCCATGCCATTCCATGCCATTCCATGCCATTCCATGCCATTCCATGCCGTGCCATGCCGGTGCCATGCCGTGCCATGCCGGTGCCATGCCGTGCCATGCCGGTGCCATGCCGTGCCATGCCGGTGCCATGCCGTGCCATGCCGGTGCCATGCCGTGCCATGCCGGTGCCATGCCGTGCCATGCCGGTGCCATGCCGTGCCATGCCGGTGCCATGCCGTGCCATGCCGGTGCCATGCCGTGCCATGCCGGTGCCATGCCGTGCCATGCCGGTGCCATGCCGGTGCCATGCCGTGCCATGCCGGTGCCATGCCGTGCCATGCCGGTGCCATGCCGTGCCATGCCGGTGCCATGCCGTGCCATGCCGGTGCCATGCCGTGCCATGCCGGTGCCATGCCGTGCCATTCCATGCCATTCCATGCCATTCCATGCCATTCCATGCCATTCCATGCCATTCCATGCCATTCCATGCCATTCCATGCCATTCCATGCCATTCCATGCCATTCCATGCCATTCCATGCCATTCCATGCCATTCCATGCCGTGCCATGCCGTGCCATGCCGTGCCATGCCGTGCCATGCCGTGCCATGCCGTGCCATGCCGTGCCATGCCGTGCCATGCCGTGCCATGCCGTGCCATGCCGTGCCATGCCGTGCCATGCCGTGCCATGCCGTGCCATGCCGTGCCATGCCGTGCCATGCCGTGCCATGCCGTGCCATGCCGTGCCATGCCGTGCCATGCCGTGCCATGCCGTGCCATGCCGTGCCATGCCGTGCCATGCCGTGCCATGCCGTGCCATGCCGTGCCATGCCGTGCCATGCCGTGCCATGCCGTGCCATGCCGTGCCATGCCGTGCCATGCCGTGCCATGCCGTGCCATGCCGTGCCATGCCGTGCCATGCCGTGCCATGCCGTGCCATGCCGTGCCATGCCGTGCCATGCCGGTGCCATGCCGTGCCATGCCGGTGCCATGCCGTGCCATGCCGGTGCCATGCCGGTGCCATGCCGTGCCATGCCGGTGCCATGCCGTGCCATGCCGGTGCCATGCCGTGCCATGCCGGTGCCATGCCGTGCCATGCCGTGCCATGCCGTGCCATGCCGTGCCATGCCGTGCCATGCCGTGCCATGCGGTGCCATGCCGTGCCATGCCGTGCCATGCGGTGCCATGCCGTGCCATGCCATTCCATGTCATTCCATGCCATTCCATGTCATTCCATGCCATTCCATGCCATTCCATGCCATTCCATGCCATTCCATGCCATTCCATGCCATTCCATGCCATTCCATGCCATTCCATGCCATTCCATGCCATTCCATGCCATTCCATGCCATTCCATGCCATTCCATGCCATTCCATGCCATTCCATGCCATTCCATGCCATTCCATGCCATTCCATGCCATTCCATGCCATTCCATGCCATTCCATGCCGTGCCAAGCCGGTGCCATGCCGTGCCAAGCCGGTGCCATGCCGTGCCATGCCGGTGCCATGCCGTGCCATGCCGGTGCCATGCCGTGCCATGCCGGTGCCATGCCGTGCCATGCCGGTGCCATGCCGTGCCATGCCGGTGCCATGCCGTGCCATGCCGGTGCCATGCCGTGCCATGCCGGTGCCATGCCGTGCCATGCCGGTGCCATGCCGGTGCCATGCCGGTGCCATGCCGTGCCATGCCGGTGCCATGCCGTGCCATGCCGGTGCCATGCCGTGCCATGCCGGTGCCATGCCGTGCCATGCCGGTGCCATGCCGTGCCATGCCGGTGCCATGCCGTGCCATGCCGGTGCCATGCCGTGCCATGCCGTGCCATGCCGGTGCCATGCCGGTGCCATGCCGTGCCATGCGGTGCCATGCCATTCCATGCCATTCCATGTCATTCCATGCCATTCCATGTCATTCCATGCCATTCCATGTCATTCCATGCCATTCCATGCCATTCCATGCCATTCCATGCCATTCCATGCCATTCCATGCCAGTCCATGCCATTCCATGCCATTCCATGCCATTCCATGCCATTCCATGCCATTCCATGCCATTCCATGCCACTCAATGCGGTGCCATGCCGTGCCATGCCGGTGCCATGACGTGCCATGCCGGTGCCATGCCGTGCCATGCCGTGCCATGCGGTGCCATGCCATTCCATGCCATTCCATGCCATTCCATGCCATTCCATGCCATTCCATGCCATTCCATGCCATTCCATGCCATTCCATGCCATTCCATGCCATTCCATGCCATTCCATGCCATTCCATGCCATTCCATGCCATTCCATGCCATTCCATGCCATTCCATGCCATTCCATGCCATTCCATGCCATTCCATGCCGTGCCATGCCATTCCATGCCGTGCCATGCCGGTGCCATGCCGTGCCATGCCGGTGCCATGCCGTGCCATGCCGGTGCCATGCCGTGCCATGCCGGTGCCATGCCGTGCCATGCCGGTGCCATGCCGTGCCATGCCGGTGCCATGCCGTGCCATGCCGGTGCCATGCCGTGCCATGCCGGTGCCATGCCGTGCCATGCCGGTGCCATGCCGTGCCATGCCGGTGCCATGCCGTGCCATGCCGGTGCCATGCCGTGCCATGCCGGTGCCATGCCGTGCCATGCCGGTGCCATGCCGTGCCATGCCGGTGCCATGCCGTGCCATGCCGGTGCCATGCCGTGCCATGCCGGTGCCATGCCGTGCCATGCCGGTGCCATGCCGTGCCATGCCGGTGCCATGCCGTGCCATGCCGGTGCCATGCCGTGCCATGCCGGTGCCATGCCGGTGCCATGCCGTGCCATGCCGGTGCCATGCCGTGCCATGCCGGTGCCATGCCGGTGCCATGCCGTGCCATGCCGTGCCATGCCGGTGCCATGCCGTGCCATGCCGTGCCATGCCGTGCCATGCGGTGCCATGCCATTCCATGCCATTCCATGCCATTCCATGCCATTCCATGCCATTCCATGCCATTCCATGCCATTCCATGCCATTCCATGCCATTCCATGCCATTCCATGCCATTCCATGCCATTCCATGCCATTCCATGCCATTCCATGCCATTCCATGCCATTCCATGCCATTCCATGCCATTCCATGCCATTCCATGCCATTCCATGCCATTCCATGCCATTCCATGCCATTCCATGCCATTCCATGCCATTCCATGCCATTCCATGCCATTCCATGCCATTCCATGCCATTCCATGCCATTCCATGCCATTCCATGCCATTCCATGCCATTCCATGCCATTCCATGCCATTCCATGCCATTCCATGCCATTCCATGCCATTCCATGCCATTCCATGCCATTCCATGCCTTTCAATGCCGTGCCATGCCGTGCCATGCCGTGCCATGCCGGTGCCATGCCGTGCCATGCCGGTGCCATGCCGTGCCATGCCGGTGCCATGCCGTGCCATGCCGGTGCCATGCCGTGCCATGCCGGTGCCATGCCGTGCCATGCCGGTGCCATGCCGTGCCATGCCGGTGCCATGCCGTGCCATGCCGGTGCCATGCCGTGCCATGCCGGTGCCATGCCGTGCCATGCCGGTGCCATGCCGTGCCATGCCGGTGCCATGCCGTGCCATGCCGGTGCCATGCCGTGCCATGCCGGTGCCATGCCATTCCATGCCATTCCATGCCATTCCATGCCATTCCATGCCATTCCATGCCATTCCATGCCATTCCATGCCATTCCATGCCATTCCATGCCATTCCATGCCATTCCATGCCATTCCATGCCATTCCATGCCATTCCATGCCATTCCATGCCATTCCATGCCATTCCATGCCATTCCATGCCTTTCAATGCCGTGCCATGCCGTGCCATGCCGTGCCATGCCATTCCATGCCATTCCATGCCATTCCATGCCATTCCATGCCGGTGCCATGCCGTGCCATGCCGGTGCCATGCCGTGCCATGCCGGTGCCATGCCGTGCCATGCCGGTGCCATGCCGTGCCATGCCGGTGCCATGCCGTGCCATGCCGGTGCCATGCCGTGCCATGCCGGTGCCATGCCGTGCCATGCCGGTGCCATGCCGTGCCATGCCGGTGCCATGCCGTGCCATGCCGGTGCCATGCCGTGCCATGCCGGTGCCATGCCGTGCCATGCCGGTGCCATGCCGTGCCATGCCGGTGGCATGCCGTGCCATGCCGGTGCCATGCCGTGCCATGCCGGTGCCATGCCGTGCCATGCCGGTGCCATGCCGGTGCCATGCCGGTGCCATGCCGTGCCATGCCGGTGCCATGCCGGTGCCATGCCGTGCCATGCCGGTGCCATGCCGGTGCCATGCCGTGCCATGCCGTGCCATGCCGGTGCCATGCCGTGCCATGCCGTGCCATGCCGTGCCATGCGGTGCCATGCCATTCCATGCCATTCCATGCCATTCCATGCCATTCCATGCCATTCCATGCCATTCCATGCCATTCCATGCCATTCCATGCCATTCCATGCCATTCCATGCCATTCCATGCCATTCCATGCCATTCCATGCCATTCCATGCCATTCCATGCCATTCCATGCCATTCCATGCCATTCCATGCCATTCCATGCCATTCCATGCCATTCCATGCCATTCCATGCCATTCCATGCCATTCCATGCCATTCCATGCCATTCCATGCCATTCCATGCCTTTCAATGCCGTGCCATGCCGTGCCATGCCGTGCCATGCCGGTGCCATGCCGTGCCATGCCGGTGCCATGCCGTGCCATGCCGGTGCCATGCCGTGCCATGCCGGTGCCATGCCGTGCCATGCCGGTGCCATGCCTGTGCCATGCCGGTGCCATGCCATTCCATGCCATTCCATGCCAGTCCATGCCATTCCATGCCATTCCATGCCACTCAATGCGGTGCCATGCCGTGCCATGCCGGTGCCATGACGTGCCATGCCGGTGCCATGCCGTGCCATGCCGGTGCCATGCCTGTGCCATGCCGGTGCCATGCCATTCCATGCCATTCCATGCCAGTCCATGCCATTCCATGCCATTCCATGCCACTCAATGCGGTGCCATGCCGTGCCATGCCGGTGCCATGACGTGCCATGCCGGTGCCATGCCGTGCCATGCCGGTGCCATGCCTGTGCCATGCCGGTGCCATGCCATTCCATGCCATTCCATGCCAGTCCATGCCATTCCATGCCATTCCATGCCACTCAATGCGGTGCCATGCCGTGCCATGCCGGTGCCATGACGTGCCATGCCGGTGCCATGCCGTGCCATGCCGGTGCCATGCCTGTGCCATGCCGGTGCCATGCCATTCCATGCCATTCCATGCCATTCCATGCCATTCCATGCCATTCCATGCCATTCCATGCCATTCCATGCCATTCCATGCCATTCCATGCCATTCCATGCCATTCCATGCCATTCCATGCCATTCCATGCCATTCCATGCCATTCCATGCCATTCCATGCCATTCCATGCCATTCCATGCCATTCCATGCCATTCCATGCCGTGCCATGCCGGTGCCATGCCGTGCCATGCCGGTGCCATGCCGTGCCATGCCGGTGCCATGCCGTGCCATGCCGGTGCCATGCCGTGCCATGCCGGTGCCATGCCGTGCCATGCCGGTGCCATGCCGTGCCATGCCGGTGCCATGCCGTGCCATGCCGGTGCCATGCCGTGCCATGCCGGTGCCATGCCGTGCCATGCCGGTGCCATGCCGTGCCATGCCGGTGCCATGCCGTGCCATGCCGGTGCCATGCCGTGCCATGCCGGTGCCATGCCGTGCCATGCCGGTGCCATGCCGTGCCATGCCGGTGCCATGCCGTGCCATGCCGGTGCCATGCCGTGCCATGCCGGTGCCATGCCGTGCCATGCCGGTGCCATGCCGTGCCATGCCGGTGCCATGCCGTGCCATGCCGGTGCCATGCCGTGCCATGCCGGTGCCATGCCGTGCCATGCCGGTGCCATGCCGTGCCATGCCGGTGCCATGCCGTGCCATGCCGGTGCCATGCCGGTGCCATGCCGTGCCATGCCGGTGCCATGACGTGCCATGCCGGTGCCATGCCGGTGCCATGCCGGTGCCATGCCGATGCCATGCCGTGCCATGCCGGTGCCATGCCGGTGCCATGCCGTGCCATGCCGTGCCGGTGCCATGCCGTGCCATGCCGGTGCCATGCCGGTGCCATGCCGTGCCATGCCGGTGCCATGCCGTGCCATGCCGGTGCCATGCCGTGCCATGCCGGTGCCATGCCGTGCCATGCCGGTGCCATGCCGTGCCATGCCGGTGCCATGCCGTGCCATGCCGGTGCCATGCCGTGCCATGCCGGTGCCATGCCGTGCCATGCCGGTGCCATGCCGTGCCATGCCGGTGCCATGCCGTGCCATGCCGGTGCCATGCCGTGCCATGCCGGTGCCATGCCGTGCCATGCCGGTGCCATGCCGTGCCATGCCGGTGCCATGCCGTGCCATGCCGGTGCCATGCCGTGCCATGCCGGTGCCATGCCGTGCCATGCCGGTGCCATGCCGTGCCATGCCGGTGCCATGCCGTGCCATGCCGGTGCCATGCCGTGCCATGCCGGTGCCATGCCGTGCCATGCCGGTGCCATGCCGTGCCATGCCGGTGCCATGCCGTGCCATGCCGTGCCATGCCGGTGCCATGCCGTGCCATGCCGTGCCATGCGGTGCCATGCCATTCCATGCCATTCCATGTCATTCCATGCCATTCCATGTCATTCCATGCCATTCCATGCCATTCCATGCCATTCCATGCCATTCCATGCCATTCCATGCCATTCCATGCCATTCCATGCCATTCCATGCCATTCCATGCCATTCCATGCCACTCAATGCGGTGCCATGCCGTGCCATGCCGGTGCCATGACGTGCCATGCCGGTGCCATGCCGTGCCATGCCGGTGCCATGCCGTGCCATGCCGGTGCCATGCCGGTGCCATGCCGGTGCCATGCCATTCCATGCCATTCCATGCCATTCCATGGCATTCCATGCCATTCCATGCCATTCCATGCCATTCCATGCCATTCCATGCCATTCCATGCCATTCCATGCCGTGCCATGCCATTCCATGCCGTGCCATGCCGGTGCCATGCCGTGCCATGCCGGTGCCATGCCGTGCCATGCCGGTGCCATGCCGTGCCATGCCGGTGCCATGCCGTGCCATGCCGGTGCCATGCCGTGCCATGCCGGTGCCATGCCGTGCCATGCCGGTGCCATGCCGTGCCATGCCGGTGCCATGCCGTGCCATGCCGGTGCCATGCCGTGCCATGCCGGTGCCATGCCGTGCCATGCCGGTGCCATGCCGTGCCATGCCGGTGCCATGCCGTGCCATGCCGGTGCCATGCCGTGCCATGCCGGTGCCATGCCGGTGCCATGCCGTGCCATGCCGGTGCCATGCCGTGCCATGCCGGTGCCATGCCGTGCCATGCCGGTGCCATGCCGTGCCATTCCATGCCATTCCATGCCATTCCATGCCATTCCATGCCATTCCATGCCTTTCAATGCCGTGCCATGCCGTGCCATGCCGTGCCATGCCGTGCCATGCCGTGCCATGCCGTGCCATGCCGTGCCATGCCGTGCCATGCCGTGCCATGCCGTGCCATGCCGTGCCATGCCGTGCCATGCCGTGCCATGCCGTGCCATGCCGTGCCATGCCGTGCCATGCCGTGCCATGCCGTGCCATGCCGTGCCATGCCGTGCCATGCCGTGCCATGCCGTGCCATGCCGTGCCATGCCGTGCCATGCCGTGCCATGCCGTGCCATGCCGTGCCATGCCGTGCCATGCCGTGCCATGCCGTGCCATGCCGTGCCATGCCGTGCCATGCCGTGCCATGCCGTGCCATGCCGTGCCATGCCGGTGCCATGCCGTGCCATGCCGGTGCCATGCCGTGCCATGCCGGTGCCATGCCGTGCCATGCCGGTGCCATGCCGTGCCATGCCGTGCCATGCCGGTGCCATGCCGTGCCATGCCGTGCCATGCCGTGCCATGCCGTGCCATGCCGTGCCATGCGGTGCCATGCCGTGCCATGCCATTCCATGTCATTCCATGCCATTCCATGTCATTCCATGCCATTCCATGCCATTCCATGCCATTCCATGCCATTCCATGCCATTCCATGCCATTCCATGCCATTCCATGCCATTCCATGCCATTCCATGCCATTCCATGCCATTCCATGCCATTCCATGCCATTCCATGCCATTCCATGCCATTCCATGCCATTCCATGCCATTCCATGCCATTCCATGCCATTCCATGCCATTCCATGCCATTCCATGCCGTGCCAAGCCGGTGCCATGCCGTGCCATGCCGGTGCCATGCCGTGCCATGCCGGTGCCATGCCGTGCCATGCCGGTGCCATGCCGTGCCATGCCGGTGCCATGCCGTGCCATGCCGGTGCCATGCCGTGCCATGCCGGTGCCATGCCGTGCCATGCCGGTGCCATGCCGTGCCATGCCGGTGCCATGCCGTGCCATGCCGGTGCCATGCCGTGCCATGCCGTGCCATGCCGGTGCCATGCCGTGCCATGCCGGTGCCATGCCGTGCCATGCCGGTGCCATGCCGGTGCCATGCCGTGCCATGCCGGTGCCATGCCGTGCCATGCCGGTGCCATGCCGTGCCATGCCGGTGCCATGCCGTGCCATGCCGGTGCCATGCCGTGCCATGCCGGTGCCATGCCGTGCCATGCCGGTGCCATGCCGGTGCCATGCCGGTGCCATGCCGTGCCATGCCGGTGCCATGCCGTGCCATGCCGGTGCCATGCCGGTGCCATGCCGTGCCATGCCGGTGCCATGCCGTGCCATGCCGTGCCATGCCGGTGCCATGCCGTGCCATGCCGTGCCATGCCGTGCCATGCGGTGCCATGCCATTCCATGCCATTCCATGCCATTCCATGCCATTCCATGCCATTCCATGCCATTCCATGCCATTCCATGCCATTCCATGCCATTCCATGCCATTCCATGCCATTCCATGCCATTCCATGCCATTCCATGCCATTCCATGCCATTCCATGCCATTCCATGCCATTCCATGCCATTCCATGCCATTCCATGCCATTCCATGCCATTCCATGCCATTCCATGCCATTCCATGCCATTCCATGCCATTCCATGCCTTTCAATGCCGTGCCATGCCTTTCAATGCCGTGCCATGCCGTGCCATGCCGTGCCATGCCGTGCCATGCCGTGCCATGCCGTGCCATGCCGTGCCATGCCGTGCCATGCCGTGCCATGCCGTGCCATGCCGTGCCATGCCGTGCCATGCCGTGCCATGCCGTGCCATGCCGTGCCATGCCGTGCCATGCCGTGCCATGCCGTGCCATGCCGTGCCATGCCGTGCCATGCCGTGCCATGCCGTGCCATGCCGTGCCATGCCGTGCCATGCCGTGCCATGCCGTGCCATGCCGTGCCATGCCGTGCCATGCCGTGCCATGCCGTGCCATGCCGTGCCATGCCGTGCCATGCCGTGCCATGCCGTGCCATGCCGTGCCATGCCGTGCCATGCCGTGCCATGCCGTGCCATGCCGTGCCATGCCGTGCCATGCCGTGCCATGCCGTGCCATGACGTGCCATGCCGTGCCATGCCGTGCCATGCCGTGCCATGCCGTGCCATGCCGGTGCCATGCCGTGCCATGCCGTGCCATGCCGTGCCATGCGGTGCCATGCCGTGCCATGCCATTCCATGTCATTCCATGCCATTCCATGTCATTCCATGCCATTCCATGCCATTCCATGCCATTCCATGCCATTCCATGCCATTCCATGCCATTCCATGCCATTCCATGCCGTGCCAAGCCGGTGCCATGCCGTGCCATGCCGGTGCCATGCCGTGCCATGCCGGTGCCATGCCGTGCCATGCCGGTGCCATGCCGTGCCATGCCGGTGCCATGCCGTGCCATGCCGGTGCCATGCCGTGCCATGCCGGTGCCATGCCGTGCCATGCCGGTGCCATGCCGTGCCATGCCGGTGCCATGCCGTGCCATGCCGGTGCCATGCCGTGCCATGCCGGTGCCATGCCGGTGCCATGCCGTGCCATGCCGGTGCCATGCCGTGCCATGCCGTGCCATGCCGGTGCCATGCCGTGCCATGCCGGTGCCATGCCGTGCCATGCCGGTGCCATGCCGTGCCATGCCGGTGCCATGCCGTGCCATGCCGGTGCCATGCCGTGCCATGCCGGTGCCATGCCGTGCCATGCCGGTGCCATGCCGTGCCATGCCGGTGCCATGCCGTGCCATGCCGGTGCCATGCCGTGCCATGCCGGTGCCATGCCGTGCCATGCCGGTGCCATGCCGTGCCATGCCGGTGCCATGCCGTGCCATGCCGGTGCCATGCCGTGCCATGCCGGTGCCATGCCGTGCCATGCCGGTGCCATGCCGTGCCATGCCGGTGCCATGCCGTGCCATGCCGGTGCCATGCCGTGCCATGCCGGTGCCATGCCGTGCCATGCCGGTGCCATGCCGTGCCATGCCGGTGCCATGCCGTGCCATGCCGGTGCCATGCCGTGCCATGCCGGTGCCATGCCGTGCCATGCCGGTGCCATGCCGTGCCATGCCGGTGCCATGCCGTGCCATGCCGGTGCCATGCCGTGCCATGCCGGTGCCATGCCGTGCCATGCCGGTGCCATGCCGTGCCATGCCGGTGCCATGCCGTGCCATGCCGGTGCCATGCCGTGCCATGCCGGTGCCATGCCGTGCCATGCCGGTGCCATGCCGTGCCATGCCGGTGCCATGCCGTGCCATGCCGGTGCCATGCCGTGCCATGCCGGTGCCATGCCGGTGCCATGCCGTGCCATGCGGTGCCATGCCATTCCATGGCCATTCCATGTCATTCCATGCCATTCCATGTCATTCCATGCCATTCCATGCCATTCCATGCCATTCCATGCCATTCCATGCCAGTCCATGCCATTCCATGCCATTCCATGCCATTCCATGCCATTCCATGCCACTCAATGCGGTGCCATGCCGTGCCATGCCGGTGCCATGACGTGCCATGCCGGTGCCATGCCGTGCCATGCCGGTGCCATGCCTGTGCCATGCCGGTGCCATGCCATTCCATGCCATTCCATGCCAGTCCATGCCATTCCATGCCATTCCATGCCACTCAATGCGGTGCCATGCCGTGCCATGCCGTGCCATGCCGTGCCATGCGGTGCCATGCCATTCCATGCCATTCCATGCCATTCCATGCCATTCCATGCCATTCCATGCCATTCCATGCCATTCCATGCCATTCCATGCCATTCCATGCCATTCCATGCCATTCCATGCCATTCCATGCCATTCCATGCCGTGCCATGCCATTCCATGCCATTCCATGCCGTGCCATGCCGGTGCCATGCCGTGCCATGCCGGTGCCATGCCGTGCCATGCCGGTGCCATGCCGTGCCATGCCGGTGCCATGCCGGTGCCATGCCGTGCCATGCCGGTGCCATGCCGTGCCATGCCGGTGCCATGCCGTGCCATGCCGGTGCCATGCCGTGCCATGCCGGTGCCATGCCGTGCCATGCCGGTGCCATGCCGTGCCATGCCGGTGCCATGCCGTGCCATGCCGGTGCCATGCCGTGCCATGCCGGTGCCATGCCGTGCCATGCCGGTGCCATGCCGTGCCATGCCGGTGCCATGCCGTGCCATGCCGGTGCCATGCCGTGCCATGCCGGTGCCATGCCGTGCCATGCCGGTGCCATGCCGTGCCATGCCGGTGCCATGCCGTGCCATGCCGGTGCCATGCCGTGCCATGCCGGTGCCATGCCGTGCCATGCCGGTGCCATGCCGTGCCATGCCGGTGCCATGCCGTGCCATGCCGGTGCCATGCCGTGCCATGCCGGTGCCATGCCGTGCCATGCCGGTGCCATGCCGTGCCATGCCGGTGCCATGCCGTGCCATGCCGGTGCCATGCCGTGCCATGCCGGTGCCATGCCGTGCCATGCCGGTGCCATGCCGTGCCATGCCGGTGCCATGCCGTGCCATGCCGTGCCATGCCGGTGCCATGCCGTGCCATGCCGTGCCATGCGGTGCCATGCCATTCCATGCCATTCCATGTCATTCCATGCCATTCCATGTCATTCCATGCCATTCCATGCCATTCCATGCCATTCCATGCCATTCCATGCCATTCCATGCCATTCCATGCCATTCCATGCCATTCCATGCCATTCCATGCCATTCCATGCCGTGCCATGCCATTCCATGCCGTGCCATGCCGTGCCATGCCGTGCCATGCGGTGCCATGCCATTCCATGCCATTCCATGTCATTCCATGCCATTCCATGCCATTCCATGCCATTCCATGCCAGTCCATGCCATTCCATGCCATTCCATGCCATTCCATGCCATTCCATGCCATTCCATGGCATTCCATGCCACTCAATGCGGTGCCATGCCGTGCCATGCCGGTGCCATGACGTGCCATGCCGGTGCCATGCCGTGCCATGCCGGTGCCATGCCGTGCCATGCCGGTGCCATGCCGGTGCCATGCCGGTGCCATGCCATTCCATGCCATTCCATGCCATTCCATGCCATTCCATGCCATTCCATGCCATTCCATGCCATTCCATGCCATTCCATGCCGTGCCATGCCGGTGCCATGCCGTGCCATGCCGGTGCCATGCCGTGCCATGCCGGTGCCATGCCGTGCCATGCCGGTGCCATGCCGTGCCATGCCGGTGCCATGCCGTGCCATGCCGGTGCCATGCCGTGCCATGCCGGTGCCATGCCGTGCCATGCCGGTGCCATGCCGTGCCATGCCGGTGCCATGCCGTGCCATGCCGGTGCCATGCCGTGCCATGCCGGTGCCATGCCGTGCCATGCCGGTGCCATGCCGTGCCATGCCGGTGCCATGCCGTGCCATGCCGGTGCCATGCCGTGCCATGCCGGTGCCATGCCGTGCCATGCCGGTGCCATGCCGTGCCATGCCGGTGCCATGCCGTGCCATGCCGGTGCCATGCCGTGCCATGCCGGTGCCATGCCGTGCCATGCCGGTGCCATGCCGTGCCATGCCGGTGCCATGCCGTGCCATGCCGGTGCCATGCCGTGCCATGCCGGTGCCATGCCGTGCCATGCCGGTGCCATGCCGTGCCATGCCGGTGCCATGCCGTGCCATGCCGGTGCCATGCCGTGCCATGCCGGTGCCATGCCGTGCCATGCCGGTGCCATGCCGTGCCATGCCGGTGCCATGCCGGTGCCATGCCGTGCCATGCCGGTGCCATGCCATTCCATGCCATTCCATGCCATTCCATGCCATTCCATGCCATTCCATGCCATTCCATGCCATTCATGCCATTCCATGCCATTCCATGCCATTCCATGCCATTCCATGCCATTCCATGCCATTCCATGCCATTCCATGCCATTCCATGCCATTCCATGCCATTCCATGCCATTCCATGCCTTTCAATGCCGTGCCATGCCGTGCCATGCCGTGCCATGCCATTCCATGCCATTCCATGCCATTCCATGCCATTCCATGCCGTGCCATGCCGGTGCCATGCCGTGCCATGCCGGTGCCATGCCGTGCCATGCCGGTGCCATGACGTGCCATGCCGGTGCCATGCCGTGCCATGCCGGTGCCATGCCGTGCCATGCCGGTGCCATGCCGTGCCATGCCGGTGCCATGCCGTGCCATGCCGTGCCATGCCGGTGCCATGCCGTGCCATGCCGGTGCCATGCCGTGCCATGCCGGTGCCATGCCGTGCCATGCCGGTGCCATGCCGTGCCATGCCGGTGCCATGCCGTGCCATGCCGGTGCCATGCCGTGCCATGCCGGTGCCATGCCGTGCCATGCCGGTGCCATGCCGTGCCATGCCGGTGCCATGCCGTGCCATGCCGGTGCCATGCCGTGCCATGCCGGTGCCATGCCGTGCCATGCCGGTGCCATGCAGTGCCATGCCGGTGCCATGCCGTGCCATGCCGGTGCCATGCCGTGCCATGCCGGTGCCATGCCGTGCCATGCCGGTGCCATGCCGTGCCATGCCGGTGCCATGCCGTGCCATGCCGGTGCCATGCCGTGCCATGCCGGTGCCATGCCGTGCCATGCCGGTGCCATGCCGTGCCATGCCGGTGCCATGCCGGTGCCATGCCGTGCCATGCCGGTGCCATGCCGTGCCATGCCGGTGCCATGCCGTGCCATGCCGGTGCCATGCCGTGCCATGCCGTGCCATGCCGTGCCATGCCGTGCCATGCCGGTGCCATGCCGTGCCATGCCGGTGCCATGCCGTGCCATGCCGGTGCCATGCCGTGCCATGCCGGTGCCATGCCGTGCCATGCCGGTGCCATGCCGTGCCATGCCGGTGCCATGCCGTGCCATGCCGGTGCCATGCCGTGCCATGCCGGTGCCATGCCGTGCCATGCCGGTGCCATGCCGTGCCATGCCGGTGCCATGCCGTGCCATGCCGGTGCCATGCCGTGCCATGCCGTGCCATGCCGGTGCCATGCCGTGCCATGCCGTGCCATGCGGTGCCATGCCATTCCATGCCATTCCATGTCATTCCATGCCATTCCATGTCATTCCATGCCATTCCATGCCATTCCATGCCATTCCATGCCATTCCATGCCATTCCATGCCATTCCATGCCATTCCATGCCATTCCATGCCGTGCCATGCCATTCCATGCCGTGCCATGCCGTGCCATGCCGTGCCATGCGGTGCCATGCCATTCCATGCCATTCCATGTCATTCCATGCCATTCCATGCCATTCCATGCCATTCCATGCCAGTCCATGCCATTCCATGCCAGTCCATGCCATTCCATGCCATTCCATGCCATTCCATGCCATTCCATGCCATTCCATGCCACTCAATGCGGTGCCATGCCGTGCCATGCCGGTGCCATGACGTGCCATGCCGGTGCCATGCCGTGCCATGCCGGTGCCATGCCGTGCCATGCCGGTGCCATGCCGGTGCCATGCCGGTGCCATGCCATTCCATGCCATTCCATGCCATTCCATGCCATTCCATGCCATTCCATGCCATTCCATGCCATTCCATGCCATTCCATGCCATTCCATGCCGTGCCATGCCATTCCATGCCGTGCCATGCCGGTGCCATGCCGTGCCATGCCGGTGCCATGCCGTGCCATGCCGGTGCCATGCCGTGCCATGCCGGTGCCATGCCGTGCCATGCCGGTGCCATGCCGTGCCATGCCGGTGCCATGCCGTGCCATGCCGGTGCCATGCCGTGCCATGCCGGTGCCATGCCGTGCCATGCCGGTGCCATGCCGTGCCATGCCGGTGCCATGCCGTGCCATGCCGGTGCCATGCCGTGCCATGCCGGTGCCATGCCGTGCCATGCCGGTGCCATGCCGTGCCATGCCGGTGCCATGCCGTGCCATGCCGGTGCCATGCCGTGCCATGCCGGTGCCATGCCGGTGCCATGCCGGTGCCATGCCGTGCCATGCCGGTGCCATGCCGTGCCATGCCGGTGCCATGCCGGTGCCATGCCGTGCCATGCCGTGCCATGCCGGTGCCATGCCGTGCCATGCCGTGCCATGCCGTGCCATGCGGTGCCATGCCATTCCATGCCATTCCATGCCATTCCATGCCATTCCATGCCATTCCATGCCATTCCATGCCATTCCATGCCATTCCATGCCATTCCATGCCATTCCATGCCATTCCATGCCATTCCATGCCATTCCATGCCATTCCATGCCATTCCATGCCATTCCATGCCATTCCATGCCATTCCATGCCATTCCATGCCATTCCATGCCATTCCATGCCATTCCATGCCATTCCATGCCATTCCATGCCTTTCAATGCCGTGCCATGCCGTGCCATGCCGTGCCATGCCGTGCCATGCCGTGCCATGCCGGTGCCATGCCGTGCCATGCCGGTGCCATGCCGTGCCATGCCGGTGCCATGCCGTGCCATGCCGTGCCATGCCGGTGCCATGCCGTGCCATGCCGGTGCCATGCCGTGCCATGCCGGTGCCATGCCGTGCCATGCCGGTGCCATGCCGTGCCATGCCGGTGCCATGCCGTGCCATGCCGGTGCCATGCCGTGCCATGCCGGTGCCATGCCGTGCCATGCCGGTGCCATGCCGTGCCATGCCGGTGCCATGCCGTGCCATGCCGGTGCCATGCCGTGCCATGCCGGTGCCATGCCGTGCCATGCCGGTGCCATGCCATTCCATGCCATTCCATGCCGTGCCATGCCGGTGCCATGCCGTGCCATGCCGGTGCCATGCCGTGCCATGCCGGTGCCATGCGGTGCCATGCCATTCCATGCCATTCCATGTCATTCCATGCCATTCCATGTCATTCCATGCCATTCCATGCCATTCCATGCCATTCCATGCCATTCCATGCCATTCCATGCCATTCCATGCCATTCCATGCCATTCCATGCCATTCCATGCCATTCCATGCCATTCCATGCCATTCCATGCCGTGCCATGCCATTCCATGCCGTGCCATGCCGTGCCATGCCGTGCCATGCGGTGCCATGCCATTCCATGCCATTCCATGTCATTCCATGCCATTCCATGCCATTCCATGCCATTCCATGCCAGTCCATGCCATTCCATGCCATTCCATGCCATTCCATGCCATTCCATGCCATTCCATGCCAGTCCATGCCATTCCATGCCATTCCATGCCATTCCATGCCATTCCATGCCATTCCATGCCACTCAATGCGGTGCCATGCCGTGCCATGCCGGTGCCATGACGTGCCATGCCGGTGCCATGCCGTGCCATGCCGGTGCCATGCCGTGCCATGCCGGTGCCATGCCGGTGCCATGCCGGTGCCATGCCATTCCATGCCATTCCATGCCATTCCATGCCATTCCATGCCATTCCATGCCATTCCATGCCATTCCATGCCATTCCATGCCATTCCATGCCATTCCATGCCATTCCATGCCATTCCATGCCATTCCATGCCGTGCCATGCCATTCCATGCCGTGCCATGCCGGTGCCATGCCGTGCCATGCCGGTGCCATGCCGTGCCATGCCGGTGCCATGCCGTGCCATGCCGGTGCCATGCCGTGCCATGCCGGTGCCATGCCGTGCCATGCCGGTGCCATGCCGTGCCATGCCGGTGCCATGCCGTGCCATGCCGGTGCCATGCCGTGCCATGCCGGTGCCATGCCGTGCCATGCCGGTGCCATGCCGTGCCATGCCGGTGCCATGCCGTGCCATGCCGGTGCCATGCCGTGCCATGCCGGTGCCATGCCGTGCCATGCCGGTGCCATGCCGTGCCATGCCGGTGCCATGCCGTGCCATGCCGGTGCCATGCCGTGCCATGCCGTGCCATGCCGTGCCATGCGGTGCCATGCCGTGCCATGCCATTCCATGTCATTCCATGCCATTCCATGTCATTCCATGCCATTCCATGCCATTCCATGCCATTCCATGCCATTCCATGCCATTCCATGCCATTCCATGCCATTCCATGCCATTCCATGCCATTCCATGCCATTCCATGCCATTCCATGCCATTCCATGCCATTCCATGCCATTCCATGCCATTCCATGCCATTCCATGCCATTCCATGCCATTCCATGCCATTCCATGCCATTCCATGCCATTCCATGCCATTCCATGCCATTCCATGCCATTCCATGCCGTGCCAAGCCGGTGCCAAGCCGGTGCCATGCCGTGCCATGCCGGTGCCATGCCGTGCCATGCCGGTGCCATGCCGTGCCATGCCGGTGCCATGCCGTGCCATGCCGGTGCCATGCCGTGCCATGCCGGTGCCATGCCGTGCCATGCCGGTGCCATGCCGTGCCATGCCGGTGCCATGCCGTGCCATGCCGGTGCCATGCCGTGCCATGCCGGTGCCATGCCGTGCCATGCCGGTGCCATGCCGTCCATGCCGGTGCCATGCCGGTGCCATGCCGTGCCATGCCGGTGCCATGCCGTGCCATGCCGTGCCATGCCGGTGCCATGCCGTGCCATGCCGGTGCCATGCCGTGCCATGCCGGTGCCATGCCGTGCCATGCCGGTGCCATGCCGTGCCATGCCGGTGCCATGCCGTGCCATGCCGGTGCCATGCCGTGCCATGCCGGTGCCATGCCGTGCCATGCCGGTGCCATGCCGTGCCATGCCGGTGCCATGCCGTGCCATGCCGGTGCCATGCCGTGCCATGCCGGTGCCATGCCGTGCCATGCCGGTGCCATGCCGTGCCATGCCGGTGCCATGCCGTGCCATGCCGGTGCCATGCCGTGCCATGCCGGTGCCATGCCGTGCCATGCCGGTGCCATGCCGTGCCATGCCGGTGCCATGCCGTGCCATGCCGGTGCCATGCCGTGCCATGCCGGTGCCATGCCGTGCCATGCCGGTGCCATGCCGTGCCATGCCGGTGCCATGCCGTGCCATGCCGGTGCCATGCCGTGCCATGCCGGTGCCATGCCGTGCCATTCCATGCCATTCCATGCCATTCCATGCCATTCCATGCCATTCCATGCCATTCCATGCCATTCCATGCCATTCCATGCCATTCCATGCCATTCCATGCCTTTCAATGCCGTGCCATGCCGTGCCATGCCGTGCCATGCCGTGCCATGCCGTGCCATGCCGTGCCATGCCGTGCCATGCCGTGCCATGCCGTGCCATGCCGTGCCATGCCGTGCCATGCCGTGCCATGCCGTGCCATGCCGTGCCATGCCGTGCCATGCCGTGCCATGCCGTGCCATGCCGTGCCATGCCGTGCCATGCCGTGCCATGCCGTGCCATGCCGTGCCATGCCGTGCCATGCCGTGCCATGCCGTGCCATGCCGGTGCCATGCCGTGCCATGCCGGTGCCATGCCGTGCCATGTCGGTGCCATGCCGTGCCATGCCGGTGCCATGCCGTGCCATGCCGTGCCATGCCGTGCCATGCGGTGCCATGCCGTGCCATGCCATTCCATGTCATTCCATGCCATTCCATGTCATTCCATGCCATTCCATGCCATTCCATGCCATTCCATGCCATTCCATGCCATTCCATGCCATTCCATGCCATTCCATGCCATTCCATGCCATTCCATGCCATTCCATGCCATTCCATGCCATTCCATGCCATTCCATGCCATTCCATGCCATTCCATGCCATTCCATGCCATTCCATGCCATTCCATGCCGTGCCAAGCCGGTGCCATGCCGTGCCATGCCGGTGCCATGCCGTGCCATGCCGGTGCCATGCCGTGCCATGCCGGTGCCATGCCGTGCCATGCCGGTGCCATGCCGTGCCATGCCGGTGCCATGCCGTGCCATGCCGGTGCCATGCCGTGCCATGCCGGTGCCATGCCGTGCCATGCCGGTGCCATGCCGTGCCATGCCGGTGCCATGCCGTCCATGCCGGTGCCATGCCGGTGCCATGCCGTGCCATGCCGGTGCCATGCCGTGCCATGCCGTGCCATGCCGGTGCCATGCCGTGCCATGCCGGTGCCATGCCGTGCCATGCCGGTGCCATGCCGTGCCATGCCGGTGCCATGCGGTGCCATGCCGGTGCCATGCCGTGCCATGCCGGTGCCATGCCGTGCCATGCCGGTGCCATGCCGTGCCATGCCGGTGCCATGCCGTGCCATGCCGGTGCCATGCCGTGCCATGCCGGTGCCATGCCGTGCCATGCCGGTGCCATGCCGTGCCATGCCGGTGCCATGCCGTGCCATGCCGGTGCCATGCCGTGCCATGCCGGTGCCATGCCGTGCCATGCCGGTGCCATGCCGTGCCATGCCGGTGCCATGCCGTGCCATGCCGTGCCATGCCGGTGCCATGCCGGTGCCATGCCGTGCCATGCGGTGCCATGCCATTCCATGCCATTCCATGTCATTCCATGCCATTCCATGTCATTCCATGCCATTCCATGCCATTCCATGCCATTCCATGCCATTCCATGCCAGTCCATGCCATTCCATGCCATTCCATGCCATTCCATGCCATTCCATGCCACTCAATGCGGTGCCATGCCGTGCCATGCCGGTGCCATGCCGTGCCATGCCGGTGCCATGCCGTGCCATGCCGGTGCCATGCCGTGCCATGCCGGTGCCATGCCGTGCCATGCCGGTGCCATGCCGTGCCATGCCGGTGCCATGCCGTGCCATGCCGGTGCCATGCCGTGCCATGCCGGTGCCATGCCGTGCCATGCCGGTGCCATGCCGTGCCATGCCGGTGCCATGCCGTGCCATGCCGGTGCCATGCCGTGCCATGCCGGTGCCATGCCGTGCCATGCCGGTGCCATGCCGTGCCATGCCGGTGCCATGCCGTGCCATGCCGGTGCCATGCCGTGCCATGCCGGTGCCATGCCGTGCCATGCCGGTGCCATGCCGTGCCATGCCGGTGCCATGCCGTGCCATGCCGGTGCCATGCCGTGCCATGCCGGTGCCATGCCGTGCCATGCCGGTGCCATGCCGTGCCATGCCGGTGCCATGCCGTGCCATGCCGGTGCCATGCCGTGCCATGCCGGTGCCATGCCGTGCCATGCCGGTGCCATGCCGGTGCCATGCCGGTGCCATGCCGTGCCATGCCGGTGCCATGCCGTGCCATGCCGGTGCCATGCCGGTGCCATGCCTTGCCATGCCGTGCCATGCCGGTGCCATGCCGTGCCATGCCGTGCCATGCCGTGCCATGCGGTGCCATGCCATTCCATGCCATTCCATGCCATTCCATGCCATTCCATGCCATTCCATGCCATTCCATGCCATTCCATGCCATTCCATGCCATTCCATGCCATTCCATGCCATTCCATGCCATTCCATGCCATTCCATGCCATTCCATGCCATTCCATGCCATTCCATGCCATTCCATGCCATTCCATGCCATTCCATGCCATTCCATGCCATTCCATGCCATTCCATGCCATTCCATGCCATTCCATGCCATTCCATGCCATTCCATGCCATTCCATGCCATTCCATGCCATTCCATGCCATTCCATGCCATTCCATGCCATTCCATGCCATTCCATGCCATTCCATGCCATTCCATGCCATTCCATGCCATTCCATGCCATTCCATGCCATTCCATGCCATTCCATGCCATTCCATGCCATTCCATGCCATTCCATGCCATTCCATGCCATTCCATGCCATTCCATGCCATTCCATGCCATTCCATGCCATTCCATGCCATTCCATGCCTTTCAATGCCGTGCCATGCCGTGCCATGCCGTGCCATGCCGTGCCATGCCGTGCCATGCCGTGCCATGCCGTGCCATGCCGGTGCCATGCCGGTGCCATGCCGTGCCATGCCGTGCCATGCCGGTGCCATGCCGTGCCATGCCGGTGCCATGCCGTGCCATGCCGGTGCCATGCCGTGCCATGCCGGTGCCATGCCGTGCCATGCCGGTGCCATGCCGTGCCATGCCGGTGCCATGCCGTGCCATGCCGGTGCCATGCCGTGCCATGCCGGTGCCATGCCGTGCCATGCCGGTGCCATGCCGTGCCATGCCGGTGCCATGCCATTCCATGGCATTCCATGCCATTCCATGCCATTCCATGCCATTCCATGCCATTCCATGCCATTCCATGCCATTCCATGCCATTCCATGCCATTCCATGCCATTCCATGCCATTCCATGCCATTCCATGCCATTCCATGCCATTCCATGCCATTCCATGCCTTTCAATGCCGTGCCATGCCGTGCCATGCCGTGCCATGCCATTCCATGCCATTCCATGCCATTCCATGCCATTCCATGCCGGTGCCATGCCGTGCCATGCCGGTGCCATGCCGTGCCATGCCGGTGCCATGCCGTGCCATGCCGGTGCCATGCCGTGCCATGCCGGTGCCATGCCGTGCCATGCCGGTGCCATGCCGTGCCATGCCGGTGCCATGCCGTGCCATGCCGGTGCCATGCCGTGCCATGCCGGTGCCATGCCGTGCCATGCCGGTGCCATGCCGTGCCATGCCGGTGCCATGCCGTGCCATGCCGGTGCCATGCCGGTGCCATGCCGGTGCCATGCCGTGCCATGCCGGTGCCATGCCGTGCCATGCCGGTGCCATGCCGGTGCCATGCCGTGCCATGCCGTGCCATGCCGGTGCCATGCCGTGCCATGCCGGTGCCATGCCGTGCCATGCCGTGCCATGCCGTGCCATGCGGTGCCATGCCATTCCATGCCATTCCATGCCATTCCATGCCATTCCATGCCATTCCATGCCATTCCATGCCATTCCATGCCATTCCATGCCATTCCATGCCATTCCATGCCATTCCATGCCATTCCATGCCATTCCATGCCATTCCATGCCATTCCATGCCATTCCATGCCATTCCATGCCATTCCATGCCATTCCATGCCATTCCATGCCATTCCATGCCATTCCATGCCATTCCATGCCATTCCATGCCATTCCATGCCATTCCATGCCATTCCATGCCATTCCATGCCATTCCATGCCATTCCATGCCATTCCATGCCATTCCATGCCATTCCATGCCATTCCATGCCATTCCATGCCATTCCATGCCATTCCATGCCATTCCATGCCATTCCATGCCATTCCATGCCATTCCATGCCATTCCATGCCATTCCATGCCATTCCATGCCTTTCAATGCCGTGCCATGCCGTGCCATGCCGTGCCATGCCGTGCCATGCCGTGCCATGCCGGTGCCATGCCGTGCCATGCCGGTGCCATGCCGTGCCATGCCGGTGCCATGCCGTGCCATGCCGGTGCCATGCCGTGCCATGCCGGTGCCATGCCGTGCCATGCCGGTGCCATGCCGTGCCATGCCGGTGCCATGCCGTGCCATGCCGGTGCCATGCCATTCCATGCCATTCCATGCCATTCCATGCCATTCCATGCCATTCCATGCCATTCCATGCCATTCCATGCCATTCCATGCCATTCCATGCCATTCCATGCCATTCCATGCCATTCCATGCCATTCCATGCCATTCCATGCCATTCCATGCCATTCCATGCCATTCCATGCCGTGCCAAGCCGGTGCCATGCCGTGCCATGCCGGTGCCATGCCGGTGCCATGCCGTGCCATGCCGGTGCCATGCCGTGCCATGCCGGTGCCATGCCGTGCCATGCCGGTGCCATGCCGTGCCATGCCGGTGCCATGCCGTGCCATGCCGGTGCCATGCCGTGCCATGCCGGTGCCATGCCGTGCCATGCCGGTGCCATGCCGTGCCATGCCGGTGCCATGCCGTGCCATGCCGGTGCCATGCCGTGCCATGCCGGTGCCATGCCGTGCCATGCCGGTGCCATGCCGTGCCATGCCGGTGCCATGCCGTGCCATGCCGGTGCCATGCCGTGCCATGCCGGTGCCATGCCGTGCCATGCCGGTGCCATGCCGTGCCATGCCGGTGCCATGCCGTGCCATGCCGGTGCCATGCCGTGCCATGCCGGTGCCATGCCGTGCCATGCCGGTGCCATGCCGTGCCATGCCGGTGCCATGCCGTGCCATGCCGGTGCCATGCCGGTGCCATGCCGTGCCATGCCGGTGCCATGCCGTGCCATGCCGGTGCCATGCCGTGCCATGCCGGTGCCATGCCGTGCCATGCCGTGCCATGCCGTGCCATGCCGTGCCATGCCGGTGCCATGCCGTGCCATGCCGGTGCCATGCCGTGCCATGCCGGTGCCATGCCGTGCCATGCCGGTGCCATGCCGTGCCATGCCGGTGCCATGCCGTGCCATGCCGGTGCCATGCCGTGCCATGCCGGTGCCATGCCGTGCCATGCCGTGCCATGCGGTGCCATGCCATTCCATGCCATTCCATGTCATTCCATGCCATTCCATGTCATTCCATGCCATTCCATGCCATTCCATGCCATTCCATGCCATTCCATGCCATTCCATGCCATTCCATGCCATTCCATGCCATTCCATGCCATTCCATGCCATTCCATGCCATTCCATGCCATTCCATGCCATTCCATGCCGTGCCATGCCATTCCATGCCGTGCCATGCCGTGCCATGCCGTGCCATGCGGTGCCATGCCATTCCATGCCATTCCATGTCATTCCATGCCATTCCATGTCATTCCATGCCATTCCATGCCATTCCATGCCATTCCATGCCAGTCCATGCCATTCCATGCCATTCCATGCCATTCCATGCCATTCCATGCCACTCAATGCGGTGCCATGCCGTGCCATGCCGGTGCCATGACGTGCCATGCCGGTGCCATGCCGTGCCATGCCGGTGCCATGCCGTGCCATGCCGGTGCCATGCCGGTGCCATGCCGGTGCCATGCCGTGCCATGCCGGTGCCATGCCGTGCCATTCCATGCCATTCCATGCCATTCCATGCCATTCCATGCCATTCCATGCCATTCCATGCCATTCCATGCCATTCCATGCCATTCCATGCCATTCCATGCCATTCCATGCCATTCCATGCCATTCCATGCCATTCCATGCCATTCCATGCCATTCCATGCCTTTCAATGCCGTGCCATGCCGTGCCATGCCGTGCCATGCCGTGCCATGCCGTGCCATGCCGTGCCATGCCGTGCCATGCCGTGCCATGCCGTGCCATGCCGTGCCATGCCGTGCCATGCCGTGCCATGCCGTGCCATGCCGTGCCATGCCGTGCCATGCCGTGCCATGCCGTGCCATGCCGTGCCATGCCGTGCCATGCCGTGCCATGCCGTGCCATGCCGTGCCATGCCGTGCCATGCCGTGCCATGCCGTGCCATGCCGTGCCATGCCGTGCCATGCCGTGCCATGCCGTGCCATGCCGTGCCATGCCGTGCCATGCCGTGCCATGCCGTGCCATGCCGTGCCATGCCGTGCCATGCCGTGCCATGCCGTGCCATGCCGTGCCATGCCGTGCCATGCCGTGCCATGCCGTGCCATGCCGTGCCATGCCGTGCCATGCCGTGCCATGCCGTGCCATGCCGTGCCATGCCGTGCCATGCCGTGCCATGCCGTGCCATGCCGTGCCATGCCGTGCCATGCCGTGCCATGCCGTGCCATGCCGTGCCATGCCGTACCATGCCGTGCCATGCCGTGCCATGCCGTGCCATGCCGTGCCATGCCGTGCCATGCCGTGCCATGCCGTGCCATGCCGTGCCATGCCGTGCCATGCCGTGCCATGCCGTGCCATGCCGTGCCATGCCGGTGCCATGCCGTGCCATGCCGGTGCCATGCCGTGCCATGCCGGTGCCATGCCGTGCCATGCCGGTGCCATGCCGTGCCATGCCGTGCCATGCCGTGCCATGCGGTGCCATGCCGTGCCATGCCATTCCATGTCATTCCATGCCATTCCATGTCATTCCATGCCATTCCATGCCATTACATGCCATTCCATGCCATTCCATGCCATTCCATGCCATTCCATGCCATTCCATGCCATTCCATGCCATTCCATGCCATTCCATGCCATTCCATGCCATTCCATGCCATTCCATGCCATTCCATGCCATTCCATGCCATTCCATGCCGTGCCAAGCCGGTGCCATGCCGTGCCATGCCGGTGCCATGCCGTGCCATGCCGGTGCCATGCCGTGCCATGCCGGTGCCATGCCGTGCCATGCCGGTGCCATGCCGTGCCATGCCGGTGCCATGCCGTGCCATGCCGGTGCCATGCCGTGCCATGCCGGTGCCATGCCGTCCATGCCGGTGCCATGCCGTCCATGCCGGTGCCATGCCGGTGCCATGCCGTGCCATGCCGGTGCCATGCCGTGCCATGCCGTGCCATGCCGGTGCCATGCCGTGCCATGCCGGTGCCATGCCGTGCCATGCCGGTGCCATGCCGTGCCATGCCGGTGCCATGCCGTGCCATGCCGGTGCCATGCCGTGCCATGCCGGTGCCATGCCGTGCCATGCCGGTGCCATGCCGTGCCATGCCGGTGCCATGCCGTGCCATGCCGGTGCCATGCCGTGCCATGCCGGTGCCATGCCGTGCCATGCCGGTGCCATGCCGTGCCATGCCGGTGCCATGCCGTGCCATGCCGGTGCCATGCCGTGCCATGCCGGTGCCATGCCGTGCCATGCCGGTGCCATGCCGTGCCATGCCGGTGCCATGCCGTGCCATGCCGGTGCCATGCCGTGCCATGCCGGTGCCATGCCGTGCCATGCCGGTGCCATGCCGTGCCATGCGGTGCCATGCCATTCCATGCCATTCCATGTCATTCCATGCCATTCCATGTCATTCCATGCCATTCCATGCCATTCCATGCCATTCCATGCCATTCCATGCCATTCCATGCCATTCCATGCCATTCCATGCCATTCCATGCCATTCCATGCCACTCAATGCGGTGCCATGCCGTGCCATGCCGGTGCCATGACGTGCCATGCCGGTGCCATGCCGTGCCATGCCGGTGCCATGACGTGCCATGCCGGTGCCATGCCGTGCCATGCCGGTGCCATGACGTGCCATGCCGGTGCCATGCCGTGCCATGCCGGTGCCATGCCTGTGCCATGCCGGTGCCATGCCATTCCATGCCATTCCATGCCAGTCCATGCCATTCCATGCCATTCCATGCCACTCAATGCGGTGCCATGCCGTGCCATGCCGTGCTATGCCGTGCCATGCCGTGCTATGCCATTCCATGCCATTCCATGCCATTCCATGCCATTCCATGCCATTCCATGCCATTCCATGCCATTCCATGCCATTCCATGCCATTCCATGCCATTCCATGCCATTCCATGCCATTCCATGCCATTCCATGCCGTGCCATGCCGGTGCCATGCCGTGCCATGCCGGTGCCATGCCGTGCCATGCCGGTGCCATGCCATTCCATGCCATTCCATGCCATTCCATGCCATTCCATGCCATTCCATGCCATTCCATGCCGTGCCATGCCATTCCATGCCGTGCCATGCCATTCCATGCCGTGCCATGCCGGTGCCATGCCGTGCCATGCCGGTGCCATGCCGTGCCATGCCGGTGCCATGCCGTGCCATGCCGGTGCCATGCCGTGCCATGCCGGTGCCATGCCGTGCCATGCCGGTGCCATGCCGTGCCATGCCGGTGCCATGCCGTGCCATGCCGGTGCCATGCCGTGCCATGCCGGTGCCATGCCGTGCCATGCCGGTGCCATGCCGTGCCATGCCGGTGCCATGCCGTGCCATGCCGGTGCCATGCCGTGCCATGCCGGTGCCATGCCGTGCCATGCCGGTGCCATGCCGTGCCATGCCGGTGCCATGCCGTGCCATGCCGGTGCCATGCCGTGCCATGCCGGTGCCATGCCGTGCCATGCCGGTGCCATGCCGTGCCATGCCGGTGCCATGCCGTGCCATGCCGGTGCCATGCCGTGCCATGCCGGTGCCATGCCGTGCCATGCCGGTGCCATGCCGTGCCATGCCGGTGCCATGCCGTGCCATGCCGGTGCCATGCCGTGCCATGCCGGTGCCATGCCGTGCCATGCCGGTGCCATGCCGTGCCATGCCGGTGCCATGCCGTGCCATGCCGGTGCCATGCCGGTGCCATGCCGTGCCATGCCGGTGCCATGCCGTGCCATGCCGGTGCCATGCCGTGCCATGCCGGTGCCATGCCGTGCCATGCCGGTGCCATGCCGTGCCATGCCGGTGCCATGCCATTCCATGCCATTCCATGCCATTCCATGCCATTCCATGCCATTCCATGCCATTCCATGCCATTCCATGCCATTCCATGCCATTCCATGCCATTCCATGCCATTCCATGCCATTCCATGCCATTCCATGCCATTCCATGCCATTCCATGCCATTCCATGCCATTCCATGCCATTCCATGCCTTTCAATGCCGTGCCATGCCGTGCCATTCCATGCCTTTCAATGCCGTGCCATGCCGTGCCATTCCATGCCTTTCAATGCCGTGCCATGCCGTGCCATGCCGTGCCATGCCATTCCATGCCATTCCATGCCATTCCATGCCGTGCCATGCCGGTGCCATGCCGTGCCATGCCGGTGCCATGCCGTGCCATGCCGGTGCCATGACGTGCCATGCCGGTGCCATGCCGTGCCATGCCGGTGCCATGCCGTGCCATGCCGGTGCCATGCCGTGCCATGCCGGTGCCATGCCGTGCCATGCCGTGCCATGCCGGTGCCATGCCATTCCATGCCATTCCATGCCATTCCATGCCATTCCATGCCATTCCATGCCATTCCATGCCATTCCATGCCATTCCATGCCATTCCATGCCATTCCATGCCATTCCATGCCATTCCATGCCATTCCATGCCATTCCATGCCATTCCATGCCATTCCATGCCGTGCCAAGCCGGTGCCATGCCGTGCCATGCCGGTGCCATGCCGTGCCATGCCGGTGCCATGCCGTGCCATGCCGGTGCCATGCCGTGCCATGCCGGTGCCATGCCGTGCCATGCCGGTGCCATGCCGTGCCATGCCGGTGCCATGCCGTGCCATGCCGGTGCCATGCCGTGCCATGCCGGTGCCATGCCGTGCCATGCCGGTGCCATGCCGTGCCATGCCGGTGCCATGCCGTGCCATGCCGGTGCCATGCCGTGCCATGCCGGTGCCATGCCGTGCCATGCCGGTGCCATGCCGTGCCATGCCGGTGCCATGCCGTGCCATGCCGGTGCCATGCCGTGCCATGCCGGTGCCATGCCGTGCCATGCCGGTGCCATGCCGTGCCATGCCGGTGCCATGCCGTGCCATGCCGGTGCCATGCCGTGCCATGCCGGTGCCATGCCGTGCCATGCCGGTGCCATGCCGTGCCATGCCGGTGCCATGCCGTGCCATGCCGGTGCCATGCCGTGCCATGCCGGTGCCATGCCGTGCCATGCCGGTGCCATGCCGTGCCATGCCGGTGCCATGCCGTGCCATGCCGGTGCCATGCCGGTGCCATGCCGTGCCATGCCGGTGCCATGCCGTGCCATGCCGGTGCCATGCCGTGCCATGCCGGTGCCATGCCGTGCCATGCCGGTGCCATGCCGTGCCATGCCGGTGCCATGCCGTGCCATGCCGGTGCCATGCCGTGCCATGCCGGTGCCATGCCGTGCCATGCCGGTGCCATGCCGTGCCATGCCGGTGCCATGCCGTGCCATGCCGTGCCATGCCGGTGCCATGCCGTGCCATGCCGGTGCCATGCCGTGCCATGCCGGTGCCATGCCGTGCCATGCCGGTGCCATGCCGTGCCATTCCATGCCATTCCATGCCATTCCATGCCATTCCATGCCATTCCATGCCATTCCATGCCATTCCATGCCATTCCATGCCATTCCATGCCATTCCATGCCATTCCATGCCATTCCATGCCATTCCATGCCATTCCATGCCTTTCAATGCCGTGCCATGCCGTGCCATGCCGTGCCATGCCGTGCCATGCCGTGCCATGCCGTGCCATGCCGTGCCATGCCGTGCCATGCCGTGCCATGCCGTGCCATGCCGTGCCATGCCGTGCCATGCCGTGCCATGCCGTGCCATGCCGTGCCATGCCGTGCCATGCCGTGCCATGCCGTGCCATGCCGTGCCATGCCGTGCCATGCCGTGCCATGCCGTGCCATGCCGTGCCATGCCGTGCCATGCCGTGCCATGCCGTGCCATGCCGTGCCATGCCGGTGCCATGCCGTGCCATGCCGGTGCCATGCCGTGCCATGTCGGTGCCATGCCGTGCCATGCCGGTGCCATGCCGTGCCATGCCGTGCCATGCCGTGCCATGCGGTGCCATGCCGTGCCATGCCATTCCATGTCATTCCATGCCATTCCATGTCATTCCATGCCATTCCATGCCATTCCATGCCATTCCATGCCATTCCATGCCATTCCATGCCATTCCATGCCATTCCATGCCATTCCATGCCATTCCATGCCATTCCATGCCATTCCATGCCATTCCATGCCATTCCATGCCATTCCATGCCATTCCATGCCATTCCATGCCATTCCATGCCATTCCATGCCATTCCATGCCATTCCATGCCATTCCATGCCATTCCATGCCATTCCATGCCATTCCATGCCATTCCATGCCTTTCAATGCCGTGCCATGCCGTGCCATGCCGTGCCATGCCGTGCCATGCCGTGCCATGCCGTGCCATGCCGTGCCATGCCGTGCCATGCCGTGCCATGCCGTGCCATGCCGTGCCATGCCGTGCCATGCCGTGCCATGCCGTGCCATGCCGTGCCATGCCGTGCCATGCCGTGCCATGCCGTGCCATGCCGTGCCATGCCGTGCCATGCCGTGCCATGCCGTGCCATGCCGTGCCATGCCGTGCCATGCCGTGCCATGCCGTGCCATGCCGTGCCATGCCGTGCCATGCCGTGCCATGCCGTGCCATGCCGGTGCCATGCCGTGCCATGCCGGTGCCATGCCGTGCCATGTCGGTGCCATGCCGTGCCATGCCGGTGCCATGCCGTGCCATGCCGTGCCATGCCGTGCCATGCGGTGCCATGCCGTGCCATGCCATTCCATGTCATTCCATGCCATTCCATGTCATTCCATGCCATTCCATGCCATTCCATGCCATTCCATGCCATTCCATGCCATTCCATGCCATTCCATGCCATTCCATGCCATTCCATGCCATTCCATGCCATTCCATGCCATTCCATGCCATTCCATGCCATTCCATGCCATTCCATGCCATTCCATGCCATTCCATGCCATTCCATGCCATTCCATGCCATTCCATGCCATTCCATGCCATTCCATGCCATTCCATGCCGTGCCAAGCCGGTGCCATGCCGTGCCATGCCGGTGCCATGCCGTGCCATGCCGGTGCCATGCCGTGCCATGCCGGTGCCATGCCGTGCCATGCCGGTGCCATGCCGTGCCATGCCGGTGCCATGCCGTGCCATGCCGGTGCCATGCCGTGCCATGCCGGTGCCATGCCGTGCCATGCCGGTGCCATGCCGTGCCATGCCGGTGCCATGCCGTCCATGCCGGTGCCATGCCGGTGCCATGCCGTGCCATGCCGGTGCCATGCCGTGCCATGCCGTGCCATGCCGGTGCCATGCCGTGCCATGCCGGTGCCATGCCGTGCCATGCCGGTGCCATGCCGTGCCATGCCGGTGCCATGCGGTGCCATGCCGGTGCCATGCCGTGCCATGCCGGTGCCATGCCGTGCCATGCCGGTGCCATGCCGTGCCATGCCGGTGCCATGCCGTGCCATGCCGGTGCCATGCCGTGCCATGCCGGTGCCATGCCGTGCCATGCCGGTGCCATGCCGTGCCATGCCGGTGCCATGCCGTGCCATGCCGGTGCCATGCCGTGCCATGCCGGTGCCATGCCGTGCCATGCCGGTGCCATGCCGTGCCATGCCGGTGCCATGCCGTGCCATGCCGGTGCCATGCCGTGCCATGCCGTGCCATGCCGGTGCCATGCCGGTGCCATGCCGTGCCATGCGGTGCCATGCCATTCCATGCCATTCCATGTCATTCCATGCCATTCCATGTCATTCCATGCCATTCCATGCCATTCCATGCCATTCCATGCCATTCCATGCCAGTCCATGCCATTCCATGCCATTCCATGCCATTCCATGCCATTCCATGCCACTCAATGCGGTGCCATGCCGTGCCATGCCGGTGCCATGCCGTGCCATGCCGGTGCCATGCCGTGCCATGCCGGTGCCATGCCGTGCCATGCCGGTGCCATGCCGTGCCATGCCGGTGCCATGCCGTGCCATGCCGGTGCCATGCCGTGCCATGCCGGTGCCATGCCGTGCCATGCCGGTGCCATGCCGTGCCATGCCGGTGCCATGCCGTGCCATGCCGGTGCCATGCCGTGCCATGCCGGTGCCATGCCGTGCCATGCCGGTGCCATGCCGTGCCATGCCGGTGCCATGCCGTGCCATGCCGGTGCCATGCCGTGCCATGCCGGTGCCATGCCGTGCCATGCCGGTGCCATGCCGTGCCATGCCGGTGCCATGCCGTGCCATGCCGGTGCCATGCCGTGCCATGCCGGTGCCATGCCGTGCCATGCCGGTGCCATGCCGTGCCATGCCGGTGCCATGCCGTGCCATGCCGGTGCCATGCCGTGCCATGCCGGTGCCATGCCGTGCCATGCCGGTGCCATGCCGGTGCCATGCCGGTGCCATGCCGTGCCATGCCGGTGCCATGCCGTGCCATGCCGGTGCCATGCCGGTGCCATGCCTTGCCATGCCGTGCCATGCCGGTGCCATGCCGTGCCATGCCGTGCCATGCCGTGCCATGCCGTGCCATGCGGTGCCATGCCATTCCATGCCATTCCATGCCATTCCATGCCATTCCATGCCATTCCATGCCATTCCATGCCATTCCATGCCATTCCATGCCATTCCATGCCATTCCATGCCATTCCATGCCATTCCATGCCATTCCATGGCATTCCATGCCATTCCATGCCATTCCATGCCATTCCATGCCATTCCATGCCATTCCATGCCATTCCATGCCATTCCATGCCATTCCATGCCATTCCATGCCATTCCATGCCATTCCATGCCATTCCATGCCATTCCATGCCATTCCATGCCATTCCATGCCATTCCATGCCATTCCATGCCATTCCATGCCATTCCATGCCATTCCATGCCATTCCATGCCATTCCATGCCATTCCATGCCATTCCATGCCATTCCATGCCATTCCATGCCATTCCATGCCATTCCATGCCATTCCATGCCATTCCATGCCATTCCATGCCATTCCATGCCATTCCATGCCATTCCATGCCTTTCAATGCCGTGCCATGCCGTGCCATGCCGTGCCATGCCGTGCCATGCCGTGCCATGCCGTGCCATGCCGTGCCATGCCGGTGCCATGCCGGTGCCATGCCGTGCCATGCCGTGCCATGCCGGTGCCATGCCGTGCCATGCCGGTGCCATGCCGTGCCATGCCGGTGCCATGCCGTGCCATGCCGGTGCCATGCCGTGCCATGCCGGTGCCATGCCGTGCCATGCCGGTGCCATGCCGTGCCATGCCGGTGCCATGCCGTGCCATGCCGGTGCCATGCCGTGCCATGCCGGTGCCATGCCGTGCCATGCCGGTGCCATGCCATTCCATGCCATTCCATGCCATTCCATGCCATTCCATGCCATTCCATGCCATTCCATGCCATTCCATGCCATTCCATGCCATTCCATGCCATTCCATGCCATTCCATGCCATTCCATGCCATTCCATGCCATTCCATGCCATTCCATGCCATTCCATGCCATTCCATGCCATTCCATGCCATTCCATGCCATTCCATGCCTTTCAATGCCGTGCCATGCCGTGCCATGCCGTGCCATGCCATTCCATGCCATTCCATGCCATTCCATGCCATTCCATGCCGGTGCCATGCCGTGCCATGCCGGTGCCATGCCGTGCCATGCCGGTGCCATGCCGTGCCATGCCGGTGCCATGCCGTGCCATGCCGGTGCCATGCCGTGCCATGCCGGTGCCATGCCGTGCCATGCCGGTGCCATGCCGTGCCATGCCGGTGCCATGCCGTGCCATGCCGGTGCCATGCCGTGCCATGCCGGTGCCATGCCGTGCCATGCCGGTGCCATGCCGTGCCATGCC
>CAXARG010000319.1:0-53000 GCA_963971235.1 Cryptus armator
TTCCATGCCATTCCATGCCATTCCATGCCATTCCATGCCATTCCATGCCATTCCATGCCATTCCATGCCATTCCATGCCATTCCATGCCATTCCATGCCGTTCCATGCCGTTCCATGCCGTTCCATGCCATTCCATGCCATTCCATGCCATTCCATGCCATTCCATGCCATTCCATGCCATTCCATGCCATTCCATGCCATTCCATGCCATTCCATGCCATTCCATGCCATTCCATGCCATTCCATGCCATTCCATGCCATTCCATGCCATTCCATGCCATTCCATGCCATTCCATGCCATTCCATGCCATTCCATGCCATTCCATGCCATTCCATGCCATTCCATGCCATTCCATGCCATTCCATGCCATTCCATGCCATTCCATGCCATTCCATGCCATTCCATGCCATTCCATGCCATTCCATGCCATTCCATGCCATTCCATGCCATTCCATGCCGTGCCATGCCGTGCCATGCCGTGCCATGCCGTGCCATGCCGGTGCCATGCCGTGCCATGCCGGTGCCATGCCGTGCCATGCCGGTGCCATGCCGTGCCATGCCGTGCCATGCCGGTGCCATGCCGTGCCATGCCGGTGCCATGCCGGTGCCATGCCGTGCCATGCCGGTGCCATGCCGTGCCATGCCGGTGCCATGCCGTGCCATGCCGGTGCCATGCCGTGCCATGCCGGTGCCATGCCGGTGCCATGCCGGTGCCATGCCGTGCCATGCCGGTGCCATGCCGTGCCATGCCGTGCCATGCCGTGCCATGCCGTACCATGCCGGTGCCATGCCGTGCCATGCCGGTGCCATGCCGTGCCATGCCGTTGCCATGCCGTGCCAAGCCGTGCCATGCCGGTGCCATGCCGGTGCCATGCCATTCCATGTCATTCCATGCCATTCCATGCCATTCCATGCCATTCCATGCCATTCCATGCCATTCCATGCCATTCCATGCCATTCCATGCCATTCCATGCCATTCCATGCCATTCCATGCCATTCCATGCCATTCAATGCCATTCCATGCCATTCAATGCCGTGCCATGCCGTGCCATGCCATTCCATGCCATTCCATGCCGTGCCATGCGGTGCCATGCGGTGCCATGCCATTCCATGCCATTCCATGCCATTCCATGCCATTCCATGCCATTCCATGCCATTCCATGCCATTCCATGCCATTCCATGCCATTCCATGCCATTCCATGCCATTCCATGCCATTCCATGCCATTCCATGCCATTCCATGCCATTCCATGCCATTCCATGCCATTCCATGCCATTCCATGCCATTCCATGCCATTCCATGCCATTCCATGCCATTCCATGCCATTCCATGCCATTCCATGCCATTCCATGCCATTCCATGCCATTCCATGCCGTGCCATGCCGTGCCATGCCGTGCCATGCCGTGCCATGCCGGTGCCATGCCGTGCCATGCCGGTGCCATGCCATTCCATGCCGGTGCCATGCCATTCCATGCCATTCCATGCCATTCCATGCCATTCCATGCCATTCCATGCCATTCCATGCCATTCCATGCCGGTGCCATGCCATTCCATGCCATTCCATGCCATTCCATGCCATTCCATGCCATTCCATGCCATTCCATGCCATTCCATGCCATTCCATGCCATTCCATGCCATTCCATGCCATTCCATGCCATTCAATGCCATTCCATGCCATTCAATGCCGTGCCATGCCGTGCCATGCGGTGCCATGCCATTCCATGCCATTCCATGCCGTGCCATGCGGTGCCATGCCATTCCATGCCATTCCATGCCATTCCATGCCATTCCATGCCATTCCATGCCATTCCATGCCATTCCATGCCATTCCATGCCATTCCATGCCATTCCATGCCATTCCATGCCATTCCATGCCATTCCATGCCATTCCATGCCATTCCATGCCATTCCATGCCATTCCATGCCATTCCATGCCATTCCATGCCATTCCATGCCATTCCATGCCATTCCATGCCATTCCATGCCATTCCATGCCGTGCCATGCCGGTGCCATGCCATTCCATGCCGGTGCCATGCCATTCCATGCCATTCCATGCCATTCCATGCCATTCCATGCCATTCCATGCCATTCCATGCCATTCCATGCCGGTGCCATGCCATTCCATGCCATTCCATGCCATTCCATGCCATTCCATGCCATTCCATGCCATTCCATGCCATTCCATGCCATTCCATGCCATTCCATGCCATTCCATGCCATTCCATGCCATTCCATGCCATTCCATGCCATTCCATGCCATTCCATGCCATTCCATGCCATTCCATGCCATTCCATGCCATTCCATGCCATTCCATGCCATTCCATGCCATTCCATGCCATTCCATGCCATTCCATGCCATTCCATGCCATTCCATGCCATTCCATGCCATTCCATGCCATTCCATGCCATTCCATGCCATTCCATGCCATTCCATGCCATTCCATGCCATTCCATGCCATTCCATGCCATTCCATGCCATTCCATGCCATTCCATGCCATTCCATGCCATTCCATGCCATTCCATGCCATTCCATGCCATTCCATGCCATTCCATGCCATTCAATGCCGTGCCATGCCGTGCCATGCCGTGCCATGCCGTGCCATGCCGGTGCCATGCCGTGCCATGCCGGTGCCATGCCGTGCCATGCCGGTGCCATGCCGTGCCATGCCGGTGCCATGCCGTGCCATGCCGGTGCCATGCCGTGCCATGCCGTGCCATGCCGTGCCATGCCGGTGCCATGCCGTGCCATGCCGGTGCCATGCCGTGCCATGCCGGTGCCATGCCGGTGCCATGCCGTGCCATGCCGTGCCATGCCGGTGCCATGCCGTGCCATGCCGGTGCCATGCCGTGCCATGCCGGTGCCATGCCGTGCCATGCCGGTGCCATGCCGGTGCCATGCCGTGCCATGCCGGTGCCATGCCGTGCCATGCCGGTGCCATGCCGTGCCATGCCGGTGCCATGCCGTGCCATGCCGGTGCCATGCCGTGCCATGCCGGTGCCATGCCGTGCAATGCCGGTGCTATGCCGGTGCCATGCCGTGCCATGCCGGTGCCATGCCGTGCCATGCCGGTGCCATGCCGTGCCATGCCGTGCCATGCCGGTGCCATGCCGTGCCATGCCGTGCCATGCCGTGCCATGCCGGTGCCATGCCGTGCCATGCCGGTGCCATGCCGGTGCCATGCCATTCCATGCCATTCCATGCCATTCCATGCCATTCCATGCCATTCCATGCCATTCCATGCCATTCCCTGCCATTCCATGCCATTCCATGCCATTCCATGCCATTCCATGCCATTCCATGCCATTCCATGCCATTCAATGCCATTCCATGCCATTCAATGCCGGTGCCATGCCGTGCCATGCCGGTGCCATGCCGTGCCATGCCGGTGCCATGCCGTGCCATGCCGGTGCCATGCCGTGCCATGCCGGTGCCATGCCGTGCCATGCCGTGCCATGCCGGTGCCATGCCGTGCCATGCCGTGCCATGCCGGTGCCATGCCGTGCCATGCCGGTGCCATGCCGTGCCATGCCGTGCCATGCCGGTGCCATGCCGTGCCATGCCGGTGCCATGCCGTGCCATGCCGGTGCCATGCCGTGCCATGCCATTCCATGCCATTCCATGCCATTCCATGCCATTCCATGCCACTCAATGCGGTGCCATGCCGTGCCATGCCGGTGCCATGCCGTGCCATGCCGGTGCCATGCCGTGCCATGCCGTTGCCATGCCGTGCCATGCCGTGCCATGCCGTGCCATGCCGTGCCATGCCGGTGCCATGCCGGTGCCATGCCGGTGCCATGCCATTCCATGTCATTCCATGCCATTCCATGCCGTGCCATGCCGGTGCCATGCCGTGCCATGCCGTGCCATGCCGGTGCCATGCCGGTGCCATGCCATTCCATGCCATTCCATGCCATTCCATGCCATTCCATGCCATTCCATGCCATTCCATGCCATTCCATGCCATTCCATGCCATTCCATGCCATTCCATGCCATTCCATGCCATTCCATGCCATTCCATGCCATTCCATGCCATTCCATGCCATTCCATGCCATTCCATGCCATTCCATGCCATTCCATGCCATTCCATGCCATTCCATGCCATTCCATGCCATTCCATGCCATTCCATGCCATTCCATGCCATTCCATGCCATTCCATGCCATTCCATGCCATTCCATGCCATTCCATGCCATTCCATGCCATTCCATGCCATTCCATGCCATTCCATGCCATTCCATGCCATTCCATGCCATTCCATGCCATTCCATGCCATTCCATGCCATTCCATGCCATTCCATGCCATTCCATGCCATTCCATGCCATTCCATGCCATTCCATGCCATTCCATGTCATTCCATGCCATTCCATGCCATTCCATGCCGTGCCATGCCGTGCCATGCCGTGCCATGCCGTGCCATGCCGTGCCATGCCGTGCCATGCCGTGCCATGCCGTGCCATGCCGTGCCATGCCGGTGCCATGCCGTGCCATGCCGGTGCCATGCCGTGCCATGCCGTGCCATGCCGGTGCCATGCCGTGCCATGCCGTGCCATGCCGTGCCATGCCGGTGCCATGCCGTGCCATGCCGTGCCATGCCGGTGCCATGCCGTGCCATGCCGGTGCCATGCCGTGCCATGCCGTGCCATACCGGTGCCATGCCGTGCCATGCCGTGCCATGCCGTGCCATGCCGGTGCCATGCCGTGCCATGCCGTGCCATGCCGTGCCATGCCGGTGCCATGCCGTGCCATGCCGGTGCCATGCCGTGCCATGCCGGTGCCATGCCGTGCCATGCCGGTGCCATGCCGTGCCATGCCGTGCCATGCCGGTGCCATGCCGTGCCATGCCGTGCCATGCGACTCAATGCGGTGCCATGCCGTGCCATGCCGGTGCCATGCCGTGCCATGCCGGTGCCATGCCGTGCCATGCCGGTGCCATGCCGTGCCATGCCGGTGCCATGCCGTGCCATGCCGTGCCATGCCGGTGCCATGCCGGTGCCATGCCATTCCATGCCATTCCATGCCATTCCATGCCATTCCATGCCATTCCATGCCATTCCATGCCATTCCATGCCATTCCATGCCATTCCATGCCATTCCATGCCATTCCATGCCATTCCATGCCATTCCATGCCATTCCATGCCATTCCATGCCATTCCATGCCATTCCATGCCATTCCATGCCATTCCATGCCATTCCATGCCATTCCATGCCATTCCATGCCATTCCATGCCATTCCATGCCATTCCATGCCATTCCATGCCATTCCATGCCATTCCATGCCATTCCATGCCATTCCATGCCATTCCATGCCATTCCATGCCATTCCATGCCATTCCATGCCATTCCATGCCATTCCATGCCATTCCATGCCATTCCATGCCATTCCATGCCATTCCATGCCATTCCATGCCATTCCATGCCATTCCATGCCATTCCATGCCATTCCATGCCATTCCATGCCATTCAATGCCGTGCCATGCCGTGCCATGCCGTGCCATGCCGGTGCCATGCCGTGCCATGCCGGTGCCATGCCGTGCCATGCCGGTGCCATGCCGTGCCATGCCGGTGCCATGCCGTGCCATGCCGGTGCCATGCCGTGCCATGCCGTGCCATGCCGTGCCATGCCGGTGCCATGCCGTGCCATGCCGTGCCATGCCGGTGCCATGCCGTGCCATGCCGGTGCCATGCCGTGCCATGCCGGTGCCATGCCGGTGCAATGCCGTGCCATGCCGGTGCCATGCCGGTGCCATGCCGTGCCATGCCGGTGCCATGCCGTGCCATGCCGGTGCCATGCCGTGCCATGCCGGTGCCATGCCGTGCCATGCCGGTGCCATGCCGGTGCCATGCCGTGCCATGCCGGTGCCATGCCGTGCCATGCCGGTGCCATGCCGTGCCATGCCAGTGCCATGCCGTGCAATGCCGGTGCCATGCCGGTGCCATGCCGGTGCCATGCCGTGCCATGCCGGTGCCATGCCGTGCCATGCCATTCCATGCCGTTCCATGCCGTTCCATGCCGTTCCATGCCATTCCATGCCATTCCATGCCATTCCATGCCATTCCATGCCATTCCATGCCATTCCATGCCATTCCATGCCATTCCATGCCATTCCATGCCATTCCATGCCATTCCATGCCATTCCATGCCATTCCATGCCATTCCATGCCATTCCATGCCATTCCATGCCATTCCATGCCATTCCATGCCATTCCATGCCATTCCATGCCATTCCATGCCATTCCATGCCATTCCATGCCATTCCATGCCATTCCATGCCATTCCATGCCATTCCATGCCGTGCCATGCCGTGCCATGCCGTGCCATGCCGAGCCATGCCGGTGCCATGCCGTGCCATGCCGGTGCCATGCCGTGCCATGCCGGTGCCATGCCGTGCCATGCCGGTGCCATGCCGTGCCATGCCGTGCCATGCCGGTGCCATGCCGGTGCCATGCCGTGCCATGCCGGTGCCATGCCGTGCCATGCCGGTGCCATGCCGTGCCATGCCGGTGCCATGCCGTGCCATGCCGGTGCCATGCCGGTGCCATGCCGGTGCCATGCCGTGCCATGCCGGTGCCATGCCGTGCCATGCCGGTGCCATGCCGTGCCATGCCGGTGCCATGCCGTGCCATGCCGGTGCCATGCCGTGCAATGCCGGTGCCATGCCGGTGCCATGCCGTGCCATGCCGGTGCCATGCCGTGCCATGCCGGTGCCATGCCGTGCCATGCCGGTGCCATGCCGTGCCATGCCGGTGCCATGCCGTGCCATGCCGTGCCATGCCGGTGCCATGCCGTGCCATGCCGGTGCCATGCCGGTGCCATGCCGTGCCATGCCGGTGCCATGCCGTGCCATGCCGGTGCCATGCCGTGCCATGCCGGTGCCATGCCGTGCAATGCCGGTGCCATGCCGGTGCCATGCCGTGCCATGCCGTGCCATGCCGGTGCCATGCCGTGCCATGCCGGTGCCATGCCGTGCCATGCCGGTGCCATGCCGTGCCATGCCGTGCCATGCCGGTGCCATGCCGTGCCATGCAGGTGCCATGCCGTGCCATGCCGGTGCCATGCCGGTGCCATGCCGTGCCATGCCGGTGCCATGCCGTGCCATGCCGGTGCCATGCCGTGCCATGCCGGTGCCATGCCGTGCCATGCCATTCCATGCCATTCCATGCCATTCCATGTCATTCCATGTCATTCCATGCCATTCCATGCCATTCCATGCCGTGCCATGCCGGTGCCATGCCGTGCCATGCCGTGCCATGCCGGTGCCATGCCGGTGCCATGCCATTCCATGCCATTCCATGCCATTCCATGCCATTCCATGCCATTCCATGCCATTCCATGCCATTCCATGCCATTCCATGCCATTCCATGCCATTCCATGCCATTCCATGCCATTCCATGCCATTCCATGCCATTCCATGCCATTCCATGCCATTCCATGCCATTCCATGCCATTCCATGCCATTCCATGCCATTCCATGCCATTCCATGCCATTCCATGCCATTCCATGCCATTCCATGCCATTCCATGCCATTCCATGCCATTCAATGCCATTCCATGACATTCAATGCCGTGCCATGCCGTGCCATGCGGTGCCATGCCATTCCATGCCATTCCATGCCGTGCCATGCGGTGCCATGCCATTCCATGCCATTCCATGCCATTCCATGCCATTCCATGCCATTCCATGCCATTCCATGCCATTCCATGCCATTCCATGCCATTCCATGCCATTCCATGCCATTCCATGCCATTCCATGCCATTCCATGCCATTCCATGCCATTCCATGCCATTCCATGCCATTCCATGCCATTCCATGCCATTCCATGCCATTCCATGCCATTCCATGCCATTCCATGCCATTCCATGCCATTCCATGCCATTCCATGCCATTCCATGCCATTCCATGCCATTCCATGCCATTCCATGCCATTCCATGCCATTCCATGCCATTCCATGCCATTCCATGCCATTCCATGCCATTCCATGCCATTCCATGCCATTCCATGCCATTCCATGCCATTCCATGCCATTCCATGCCATTCCATGCCATTCCATGCCATTCCATGCCATTCCATGCCATTCCATGCCATTCCATGCCATTCCATGCCATTCAATGCCATTCAATGCCATTCCATGCCATTCAATGCCGTGCCATGCCGTGCCATGCCATTCCATGCCATTCCATGCCGTGCCATGCGGTGCCATGCCATTCCATGCCATTCCATGCCATTCCATGCCATTCCATGCCATTCCATGCCATTCCATGCCATTCCATGCCATTCCATGCCATTCCATGCCATTCCATGCCATTCCATGCCATTCCATGCCATTCCATGCCATTCCATGCCATTCCATGCCATTCCATGCCATTCCATGCCATTCCATGCCATTCCATGCCATTCCATGCCATTCCATGCCATTCCATGCCATTCCATGCCATTCCATGCCATTCCATGCCGTTCCATGCCGTTCCATGCCGTTCCATGCCGTTCCATGCCGTTCCATGCCGTTCCATGCCATTCCATGCCATTCCATGCCATTCCATGCCATTCCATGCCATTCCATGCCATTCCATGCCATTCCATGCCATTCCATGCCATTCCATGCCATTCCATGCCATTCCATGCCATTCCATGCCATTCCATGCCATTCCATGCCATTCCATGCCATTCCATGCCATTCCATGCCATTCCATGCCATTCCATGCCATTCCATGCCATTCCATGCCATTCCATGCCGTGCCATGCCGTGCCATGCCGTGCCATGCCGTGCCATGCCGGTGCCATGCCGTGCCATGCCGGTGCCATGCCGTGCCATGCCGGTGCCATGCCGTGCCATGCCGTGCCATGCCGGTGCCATGCCGTGCCATGCCGGTGCCATGCCGGTGCCATGCCGTGCCATGCCGGTGCCATGCCGTGCCATGCCGGTGCCATGCCGTGCCATGCCGGTGCCATGCCGTGCCATGCCGGTGCCATGCCGGTGCCATGCCGGTGCCATGCCGTGCCATGCCGGTGCCATGCCGTGCCATGCCGTGCCATGCCGTGCCATGCCGTACCATGCCGGTGCCATGCCGTGCCATGCCGGTGCCATGCCGTGCCATGCCGTTGCCATGCCGTGCCAAGCCGTGCCATGCCGGTGCCATGCCGGTGCCATGCCATTCCATGTCATTCCATGCCATTCCATGCCATTCCATGCCATTCCATGCCATTCCATGCCATTCCATGCCATTCAATGCCATTCCATGCCATTCAATGCCGTGCCATGCCGTGCCATGCGGTGCCATGCCATTCCATGCCATTCCATGCCGTGCCATGCGGTGCCATGCCATTCCATGCCATTCCATGCCATTCCATGCCATTCCATGCCATTCCATGCCATTCCATGCCATTCCATGCCATTCCATGCCATTCCATGCCATTCCATGCCATTCCATGCCATTCCATGCCATTCCATGCCATTCCATGCCATTCCATGCCATTCCATGCCATTCCATGCCATTCCATGCCATTCCATGCCATTCCATGCCATTCCATGCCATTCCATGCCATTCCATGCCATTCCATGCCATTCCATGCCATTCCATGCCATTCCATGCCATTCCATGCCATTCCATGCCATTCCATGCCATTCCATGCCGTGCCATGCCGTGCCATGCCGTGCCATGCCGTGCCATGCCGGTGCCATGCCGTGCCATGCCGGTGCCATGCCGGTGCCATGCCGTGCCATGCCGGTGCCATGCCGTGCCATGCCGGTGCCATGCCGTGCCATGCCGGTGCCATGCCGTGCCATGCCGGTGCCATGCCGTGCCATGCCGTGCCATGCCGTGCCATGCCGTGCCATGCCGGTGCCATGCCGTGCCATGCCGGTGCCATGCCGTGCCATGCCGGTGCCATGCCGTGCCATGCCGGTGCCATGCCGTGCCATGCCGGTGCCATGCCGTGCCATGCCGTGCCATGCCGGTGCCATGCCGGTGCCATGCCGGTGCCATGCCGGTGCCATGCCGTGCCATGCCGGTGCCATGCCGTGCCATGCCGGTGCCATGCCGTGCCATGCCGGTGCCATGCCGTGCCATGCCGGTGCCATGCCCTGCCATGCCGGTGCCATGCCGTGCCATGCCGGTGCCATGCCGTGCCATGCCGGTGCCATGCCGTGCCATGCCGGTGCCATGCCGTGCCATGCCGGCGCCATGCCGTGCCATGCCGGTGCCATGCCGTGCCATGCCGTGCCATGCCATTCCATGCCATTCCATGCCATTCCATGCCATTCCATGCCATTCCATGCCACTCAATGCGGTGCCATGCCGTGCCATGCCGGTGCCATGCCGTGCCATGCCGGTGCCATGCCGTGCCATGCCGGTGCCATGCCGTGCCATGCCGGTGCCATGCCGTGCCATGCCGTGCCATGCCGTGCCATGCCGGTGCCATGCCGGTGCCATGCCGGTGCCATGCCATTCCATGTCATTCCATGCCATTCCATGCCATTCCATGCCGTGCCATGCCGGTGCCATGCCGTGCCATGCCGGTGCCATGCCATTCCATGCCATTCCATGCCATTCCATGCCATTCCATGCCATTCCATGCCATTCCATGCCATTCCATGCCATTCCATGACATTCCATGCCATTCCATGCCATTCCATGCCATTCCATGCCATTCCATGCCATTCCATGCCATTCCATGCCATTCCATGCCATTCCATGCCATTCCATGCCATTCCATGCCATTCCATGCCATTCCATGCCGTGCCATGCCGGTGCCATGCCATTCCATGCCGGTGCCATGCCATTCCATGCCATTCCATGCCATTCCATGCCATTCCATGCCATTCCATGCCATTCCATGCCATTCCATGCCATTCCATGCCGTGCCATGCCGGTGCCATGCCATTCCATGCCATTCCATGCCATTCCATGCCATTCCATGCCATTCCATGCCATTCCATGCCATTCCATGCCATTCCATGCCATTCCATGCCATTCCATGCCATTCCATGCCATTCCATGCCATTCCATGCCATTCCATGCCATTCCATGCCATTCCATGCCATTCCATGCCATTCCATGCCATTCCATGCCATTCCATGCCATTCCATGCCATTCCATGCCATTCCATGCCATTCCATGCCATTCCATGCCATTCCATGCCATTCCATGCCATTCCATGCCATTCCATGCCATTCCATGCCATTCCATGCCATTCCATGCCATTCCATGCCATTCCATGCCATTCCATGCCATTCCATTCCATTCCATGCCATTCCATGCCATTCCATGCCATTCCATGCCATTCCATGCCATTCAATGCCGTGCCATGCCGTGCCATGCCGTGCCATGCCGTGCCATGCCGTGCCATGCCGTGCCATGCCGGTGCCATGCCGTGCCATGCCGGTGCCATGCCGTGCCATGCCGGTGCCATGCCGTGCCATGCCGGTGCCATGCCGTGCCATGCCGTGCCATGCCGTGCCATGCCGGTGCCATGCCGTGCCATGCCGTGCCATGCCGGTGCCATGCCGTGCCATGCCGGTGCCATGCCGTGCCATGCCGGTGCCATGCCGGTGCCATGCCGTGCCATGCCGTGCCATGCCGGTGCCATGCCGTGCCATGCCGGTGCCATGCCGTGCCATGCCGGTGCCATGCCGTGCCATGCCGGTGCCATGCCGGTGCCATGCCGTGCCATGCCGGTGCCATGCCGTGCCATGCCGGTGCCATGCCGTGCCATGCCGGTGCCATGCCGTGCCATGCCGGTGCCATGCCGTGCAATGCCGGTGCTATGCCGGTGCCATGCCGTGCCATGCCGGTGCCATGCCGTGCCATGCCGTGCCATGCCGGTGCCATGCCGTGCCATGCCGTGCCATGCCGTGCCATGCCGGTGCCATGCCGTGCCATGCCGGTGCCATGCCGGTGCCATGCCATTCCATGCCATTCCATGCCATTCCATGCCATTCCATGCCATTCCATGCCATTCCATGCCATTCCCTGCCATTCCATGCCATTCCATGCCATTCCATGCCATTCCATGCCATTCCATGCCATTCCATGCCATTCAATGCCATTCCATGCCATTCAATGCCGTGCCATGCCGTGCCATGCGGTGCCATGCCGGTGCCATGCCGTGCCATGCCGGTGCCATGCCGTGCCATGCCGGTGCCATGCCGTGCCATGCCGGTGCCATGCCGTGCCATGCCGGTGCCATGCCGTGCCATGCCGTGCCATGCCGGTGCCATGCCGTGCCATGCCGTGCCATGCCGGTGCCATGCCGTGCCATGCCGGTGCCATGCCGTGCCATGCCGTGCCATGCCGGTGCCATGCCGTGCCATGCCGGTGCCATGCCGTGCCATGCCGGTGCCATGCCGTGCCATGCCATTCCATGCCATTCCATGCCATTCCATGCCATTCCATGCCATTCCATGCCACTCAATGCGGTGCCATGCCGTGCCATGCCGGTGCCATGCCGTGCCATGCCGGTGCCATGCCGTGCCATGCCGTTGCCATGCCGTGCCATGCCGTGCCATGCCGTGCCATGCCGTGCCATGCCGGTGCCATGCCGGTGCCATGCCGGTGCCATGCCATTCCATGTCATTCCATGCCATTCCATGCCGTGCCATGCCGGTGCCATGCCGTGCCATGCCGTGCCATGCCGTGCCATGCCGGTGCCATGCCGGTGCCATGCCATTCCATGCCATTCCATGCCATTCCATGCCATTCCATGCCATTCCATGCCATTCCATGCCATTCCATGCCATTCCATGCCATTCCATGCCATTCCATGCCATTCCATGCCATTCCATGCCATTCCATGCCATTCCATGCCATTCCATGCCATTCCATGCCATTCCATGCCATTCCATGCCATTCCATGCCATTCCATGCCATTCCATGCCATTCCATGCCATTCCATGCCATTCCATGCCATTCCATGCCATTCCATGCCATTCCATGTCATTCCATGCCATTCCATGCCATTCCATGCCGTGCCATGCCGTGCCATGCCGTGCCATGCCGTGCCATGCCGTGCCATGCCGTGCCATGCCGTGCCATGCCGTGCCATGCCGTGCCATGCCGTGCCATGCCGTGCCATGCCGGTGCCATGCCGTGCCATGCCGGTGCCATGCCGTGCCATGCCGTGCCATGCCGTGCCATGCCGGTGCCATGCCGTGCCATGCCGTGCCATGCCGGTGCCATGCCGTGCCATGCCGGTGCCATGCCGTGCCATGCCGTGCCATACCGGTGCCATGCCGTGCCATGCCGTGCCATGCCGTGCCATGCCGGTGCCATGCCGTGCCATGCCGGTGCCATGCCGTGCCATGCCGTGCCATGCCGGTGCCATGCCGTGCCATGCCGGTGCCATGCCGTGCCATGCCGGTGCCATGCCGTGCCATGCCGGTGCCATGCCGTGCCATGCCGTGCCATGCCGGTGCCATGCCGTGCCATGCCGTGCCATGCGACTCAATGCGGTGCCATGCCGTGCCATGCCGGTGCCATGCCGTGCCATGCCGGTGCCATGCCGTGCCATGCCGGTGCCATGCCGTGCCATGCCGTGCCATGCCGGTGCCATGCCGGTGCCATGCCATTCCATGCCATTCCATGCCATTCCATGCCATTCCATGCCATTCCATGCCATTCCATGCCATTCCATGCCATTCCATGCCATTCCATGCCATTCCATGCCATTCCATGCCATTCCATGCCATTCCATGCCATTCCATGCCATTCCATGCCATTCCATGCCATTCCATGCCATTCCATGCCATTCCATGCCATTCCATGCCATTCCATGCCATTCCATGCCATTCCATGCCATTCCATGCCATTCCATGCCATTCCATGCCATTCCATGCCATTCAATGCCGTGCCATGCCGTGCCATGCCGTGCCATGCCGGTGCGATGCCGTGCCATGCCGGTGCCATGCCGTGCCATGCCGGTGCCATGCCGTGCCATGCCGGTGCCATGCCGTGCCATGCCGGTGCCATGCCGTGCCATGCCGTGCCATGCCGTGCCATGCCGGTGCCATGCCGTGCCATGCCGTGCCATGCCGGTGCCATGCCGTGCCATGCCGGTGCCATGCCGGTGCAATGCCGTGCCATGCCGGTGCCATGCCGGTGCCATGCCGTTCCATGCCGGTGCCATGCCGTGCCATGCCGGTGCCATGCCGTGCCATGCCGGTGCCATGCCGTGCCATGCCGGTGCCATGCCGGTGCCATGCCGTGCCATGCCGGTGCCATGCCGTGCCATGCCGGTGCCATGCCGTGCCATGCCAGTGCCATGCCGTGCAATGCCGGTGCCATGCCGGTGCCATGCCGTGCCATGCCGGTGCCATGCCGTGCCATGCCGTGCCATGCCGGTGCCATGCCGTGCCATGCCGTGCCATGCCGGTGCCATGCCGTGCCATGCCGGTGCCATGCCGTGCCATGCGGTGCCATGCCATTCCATGCCATTCCATGCCATTCCATGCCATTCCATGCCATTCCATGCCATTCCATGCCATTCCATGCCATTCCATGCCATTCCATGCCATTCCATGCCATTCCATGCCATTCCATGCCATTCCATGCCATTCCATGCCATTCCATGCCATTCCATGCCATTCCATGCCATTCCATGCCATTCCATGCCATTCCATGCCATTCCATGCCATTCCATGCCATTCCATGCCATTCCATGCCATTCCATGCCATTCCATGCCATTCCATGCCATTCCATGCCATTCCATGCCATTCCATGCCATTCCATGCCATTCCATGCCATTCCATGCCATTCCATGCCATTCCATGCCATTCCATGCCATTCCATGCCATTCCATGCCATTCCATGCCATTCCATGCCATTCCATGCCATTCCATGCCATTCCATGCCATTCCATGCCATTCCATGCCGTTCCATGCCATTCAATGCCATTCCATGCCATTCAATGCCGTGCCATGCCATTCCATGCCATTCCATGCCGTGCCATGCGGTGCCATGCCATTCCATGCCATTCCATGCCATTCCATGCCATTCCATGCCATTCCATGCCATTCCATGCCATTCCATGCCATTCCATGCCATTCCATGCCATTCCATGCCATTCCATGCCATTCCATGCCATTCCATGCCATTCCATGCCATTCCATGCCATTCCATGCCATTCCATGCCATTCCATGCCATTCCATGCCATTCCATGCCATTCCATGCCATTCCATGCCATTCCATGCCATTCCATGCCATTCCATGCCATTCCATGCCATTCCATGCCATTCCATGCCATTCCATGCCATTCCATGCCATTCCATGCCATTCCATGCCATTCCATGCCATTCCATGCCATTCCATGCCATTCCATGCCATTCCATGCCATTCCATGCCATTCCATGCCATTCCATGCCATTCCATGCCATTCCATGCCATTCCATGCCAATCCATGCCATTCCATGCCAATCCATGCCATTCCATGCCATTCCATGCCATTCCATGCCATTCCATGCCATTCCATGCCATTCCATGCCATTCCATGCCATTCCATGCCATTCAATGCCGTGCCATGCCGTGCCATGCCGTGCCATGCCGGTGCCATGCCGTGCCATGCCGTGCCATGCCGTGCCATGCCGTGCCATGCCGTGCCATGCCGTGCCATGCCGTGCCATGCCGGTGCCATGCCGTGCCATGCCAGTGCCATGCCGTGCCATGCCGGTGCCATGCCGTGCCATGCCGGTGCCATGCCGTGCCATGCCGGTGCCATGCCGTGCCATGCCGGTGCCATGCCGTGCAATGCCGGTGCCATGCCGGTGCCATGCCGTGCCATGCCGGTGCCATGCCGTGCCATGCCGGTGCCATGCCGTGCCATGCCGGTGCCATGCCGTGCCATGCCGGTGCCATGCCGTGCCATGCCGTGCCATGCCGGTGCCATGCCGTGCCATGCCGGTGCCATGCCGGTGCCATGCCGTGCCATGCCGGTGCCATGCCGTGCCATGCCGGTGCCATGCCGTGCCATGCCGGTGCCATGCCGTGCAATGCCGGTGCCATGCCGGTGCCATGCCGTGCCATGCCGTGCCATGCCGGTGCCATGCCGTGCCATGCCGGTGCCATGCCGTGCCATGCCGGTGCCATGCCGTGCCATGCCGGTGCCATGCCGTGCCATGCCGTGCCATGCCGGTGCCATGCCGTGCCATGCCGGTGCCATGCCGTGCCATGCCGGTGCCATGCCGTGCCATGCCGTGCCATGCCGGTGCCATGCCGTGCCATGCCGGTGCCATGCCGTGCCATGCCGGTGCCATGCCGTGCCATGCCGGTGCCATGCCGGTGCCATGCCGTGCCATGCCGGTGCCATGCCGTGCCATGCCGGTGCCATGCCGTGCCATGCCGGTGCCATGCCGTGCCATGCCGGTGCCATGCCGTGCCATGCCATTCCATGCCATTCCATGCCATTCCATGTCATTCCATGCCATTCCATGCCATTCCATGCCGTGCCATGCCGGTGCCATGCCGTGCCATGCCGTGCCATGCCGGTGCCATGCCGGTGCCATGCCATTCCATGCCATTCCATGCCATTCCATGCCATTCCATGCCATTCCATGCCATTCCATGCCATTCCATGCCATTCCATGCCATTCCATGCCATTCCATGCCATTCCATGCCATTCCATGCCATTCCATGCCATTCCATGCCATTCCATGCCATTCCATGCCATTCCATGCCATTCCATGCCATTCCATGCCATTCCATGCCATTCCATGCCATTCCATGCCATTCCATGCCATTCCATGCCATTCCATGCCATTCCATGCCATTCCATGCCATTCCATGCCATTCCATGCCATTCCATGCCATTCCATGCCATTCCATGCCATTCCATGCCATTCCATGCCATTCCATGCCATTCAATGCCATTCCATGCCATTCAATGCCGTGCCATGCCGTGCCATGCGGTGCCATGCCATTCCATGCCATTCCATGCCGTGCCATGCGGTGCCATGCCATTCCATGCCATTCCATGCCATTCCATGCCATTCCATGCCATTCCATGCCATTCCATGCCATTCCATGCCATTCCATGCCATTCCATGCCATTCCATGCCATTCCATGCCATTCCATGCCATTCCATGCCATTCCATGCCATTCCATGCCATTCCATGCCATTCCATGCCATTCCATGCCATTCCATGCCATTCCATGCCATTCCATGCCATTCCATGCCATTCCATGCCATTCCATGCCATTCCATGCCATTCCATGCCATTCCATGCCATTCCATGCCATTCCATGCCATTCCATGCCATTCCATGCCATTCCATGCCATTCCATGCCATTCCATGCCATTCCATGCCATTCCATGCCATTCCATGCCATTCCATGCCATTCCATGCCATTCCATGCCATTCCATGCCATTCCATGCCATTCCATGCCATTCCATGCCATTCAATGCCATTCCATGCCATTCAATGCCGTGCCATGCCGTGCCATGCGGTGCCATGCCATTCCATGCCATTCCATGCCGTGCCATGCGGTGCCATGCCATTCCATGCCATTCCATGCCATTCCATGCCATTCCATGCCATTCCATGCCATTCCATGCCATTCCATGCCATTCCATGCCATTCCATGCCATTCCATGCCATTCCATGCCATTCCATGCCATTCCATGCCATTCCATGCCATTCCATGCCATTCCATGCCATTCCATGCCATTCCATGCCGTTCCATGCCGTTCCATGCCGTTCCATGCCATTCCATGCCATTCCATGCCATTCCATGCCATTCCATGCCATTCCATGCCATTCCATGCCATTCCATGCCATTCCATGCCATTCCATGCCATTCCATGCCATTCCATGCCGTGCCATGCCGTGCCATGCCGTGCCATGCCGGTGCCATGCCGTGCCATGCCGGTGCCATGCCGTGCCATGCCGTGCCATGCCGTGCCATGCCGTGCCATGCCGGTGCCATGCCGTGCCATGCCGGTGCCATGCCGTGCCATGCCGGTGCCATGCCGTGCCATGCCGGTGCCATGCCGTGCCATGCCGGTGCCATGCCGTGCCATGCCGTGCCATGCCGGTGCCATGCCGGTGCCATGCCGGTGCCATGCCGGTGCCATGCCGTGCCATGCCGGTGCCATGCCGTGCCATGCCGGTGCCATGCCGTGCCATGCCGGTGCCATGCCGTGCCATGCCGGTGCCATGCCCTGCCATGCCGGTGCCATGCCGTGCCATGCCGGTGCCATGCCGTGCCATGCCGGTGCCATGCCGTGCCATGCCGGTGCCATGCCGTGCCATGCCGGTGCCATGCCGTGCCATGCCGGCGCCATGCCGTGCCATGCCGGTGCCATGCCGTGCCATGCCGTGCCATGCCATTCCATGCCATTCCATGCCATTCCATGCCATTCCATGCCATTCCATGCCATTCCATGCCACTCAATGCGGTGCCATGCCGTGCCATGCCGTGCCATGCCGTGCCATGCCGTGCCATGCCGGTGCCATGCCGGTGCCATGCCATTCCATGTCATTCCATGCCATTCCATGCCATTCCATGCCGTGCCATGCCGGTGCCATGCCATTCCATGCCATTCCATGCCATTCCATGCCATTCCATGCCATTCCATGCCATTCCATGACATTCCATGCCATTCCATGCCATTCCATGCCATTCCATGCCATTCCATGCCATTCCATGCCATTCCATGCCATTCCATGCCATTCCATGCCATTCCATGCCATTCCATGCCATTCCATGCCATTCCATGCCGTGCCATGCCGGTGCCATGCCATTCCATGCCATTCCATGCCATTCCATGCCATTCCATGCCATTCCATGCCATTCCATGCCATTCCATGCCATTCCATGCCATTCCATGCCATTCCATGCCATTCCATGCCATTCCATGCCATTCCATGCCATTCCATGCCATTCCATGCCATTCCATGCCATTCCATGCCATTCCATGCCATTCCATGCCATTCCATGCCATTCCATGCCATTCCATGCCATTCCATGCCGTGCCATGCCGGTGCCATGCCATTCCATGCCATTCCATGCCATTCCATGCCATTCCATGCCATTCCATGCCATTCCATGCCATTCCATGCCATTCCATGCCATTCCATGCCATTCCATGCCATTCAATGCCGTGCCATGCCGTGCCATGCCGTGCCATGCCGGTGCCATGCCGTGCCATGCCGGTGCCATGCCGTGCCATGCCGGTGCCATGCCGTGCCATGCCGGTGCCATGCCGTGCCATGCCGGTGCCATGCCGGTGCCATGCCGGTGCCATGCCGTGCCATGCCGGTGCCATGCCGTGCCATGCCGGTGCCATGCCGTGCCATGCCGGTGCCATGCCGGTGCCATGCCGTGCCATGCCGGTGCCATGCCGTGCCATGCCGGTGCCATGCCGTGCCATGCCGGTGCCATGCCGTGCCATGCCGTGCCATGCCGGTGCCATGCCGTGCCATGCCGGTGCCATGCCGTGCCATGCCGTGCCATGCCGGTGCCATGCCGTGCCATGCCGGTGCCATGCCGTGCCATGCCGGTGCCATGCCGTGCCATGCCATTCCATGCCATTCCATGCCATTCCATGCCATTCCATGCCACTCAATGCGGTGCCATGCCGTGCCATGCCGGTGCCATGCCGTGCCATGCCGTGCCATGCCGGTGCCATGCCATTCCATGTCATTCCATGCCATTCCATGCCATTCCATGCCGTGCCATGCCGGTGCCATGCCGTGCCATGCCGTGCCATGCCATTCCATGCCATTCCATGCCATTCCATGCCATTCCATGCCATTCCCTGCCATTCCATGCCATTCCATGCCATTCCATGCCATTCCATGCCATTCCATGCCATTCCATGCCATTCAATGCCATTCCATGCCATTCAATGCCGTGCCATGCCGTGCCATGCGGTGCCATGCCGGTGCCATGCCGTGCCATGCCGGTGCCATGCCGTGCCATGCCGGTGCCATGCCGTGCCATGCCGGTGCCATGCCGTGCCATGCCGTGCCATGCCGGTGCCATGCCGTGCCATGCCGTGCCATGCCGGTGCCATGCCGTGCCATGCCGGTGCCATGCCGTGCCATGCCGTGCCATGCCGGTGCCATGCCGTGCCATGCCGGTGCCATGCCGTGCCATGCCGGTGCCATGCCGTGCCATGCCATTCCATGCCATTCCATGCCATTCCATGCCACTCAATGCGGTGCCATGCCGTGCCATGCCGGTGCCATGCCGTGCCATGCCGGTGCCATGCCGTGCCATGCCGTTGCCATGCCGTGCCATGCCGTGCCATGCCGTGCCATGCCGGTGCCATGCCGGTGCCATGCCGGTGCCATGCCATTCCATGTCATTCCATGCCATTCCATGCCATTCCATGCCGTGCCATGCCGGTGCCATGCCGTGCCATGCCGTGCCATGCCGGTGCCATGCCATTCCATGCCATTCCATGCCATTCCATGCCATTCCATGCCATTCCATGCCATTCCATGCCATTCCATGCCATTCCATGCCATTCCATGCCATTCCATGCCATTCCATGCCATTCCATGCCATTCCATGCCATTCCATGTCATTCCATGCCATTCCATGCCGTGCCATGCCGTGCCATGCCGTGCCATGCCGTGCCATGCCGTGCCATGCCGTGCCATGCCGTGCCATGCCGGTGCCATGCCGTGCCATGCCGGTGCCATGCCGTGCCATGCCGTGCCATGCCGGTGCCATGCCGTGCCATGCCGTGCCATGCCGGTGCCATGCCGTGCCATGCCGTGCCATGCCGGTGCCATGCCGTGCCATGCCGGTGCCATGCCGTGCCATGCCGTGCCATACCGGTGCCATGCCGTGCCATGCCGTGCCATGCCGGTGCCATGCCGTGCCATGCCGGTGCCATGCCGTGCCATGCCGTGCCATGCCGGTGCCATGCCGTGCGATGCCGGTGCCATGCCGTGCCATGCCGGTGCCATGCCGTGCCATGCCGTTGCCATGCCGTGCCATGCCGTGCCATGCCGTGCCATGCCGTGCCATGCCGTGCCATGCCGGTGCCATGCCATTCCATGTCATTCCATGCCATTCCATGCCATTCCATGCCGTGCCATGCCGGTGCCATGCCGTGCCATGCCGTGCCATGCCGGTGCCATGCCGGTGCCATGCCATTCCATGCCATTCCATGCCATTCCATGACATTCCATGCCATTCCATGCCATTCCATGCCATTCCATGCCATTCCATGCCATTCCATGCCATTCCATGCCATTCCATGCCATTCCATGCCATTCCATGCCATTCCATGCCATTCCATGCCATTCCATGCCATTCCATGCCATTCCATGCCATTCCATGTCATTCCATGCCATTCCATGCCATTCCATGCCATTCCATGCCATTCCATGCCATTCCATGCCGTGCCATGCCGTGCCATGCCGTGCCATGCCGTGCCATGCCGTGCCATGCCGTGCCATGCCGGTGCCATGCCGTGCCATGCCGGTGCCATGCCGTGCCATGCCGTGCCATGCCGGTGCCATGCCGTGCCATGCCGTCCCATGCGACTCAATGCGGTGCCATGCCGTGCCATGCCGGTGCCATGCCGTGCCATGCCGGTGCCATGCCGTGCCATGCCGGTGCCATGCCGTGCCATGCCGGTGCCATGCCGTGCCATGCCGTGCCATGCCGGTGCCATGCCGGTGCCATGCCATTCCATGCCATTCCATGCCATTCCATGCCATTCCATGCCATTCCATGCCATTCCATGCCATTCCATGCCATTCCATGCCATTCCATGCCATTCCATGCCATTCCATGCCATTCCATGCCATTCCATGCCATTCCATGCCATTCCATGCCATTCCATGCCATTCCATGCCATTCCATGCCATTCCATGCCATTCCATGCCATTCCATGCCATTCCATGCCATTCCATGCCATTCCATGCCATTCCATGCCATTCCATGCCATTCCATGCCATTCCATGCCATTCCATGCCATTCCATGCCATTCCATGCCATTCCATGCCATTCCATGCCATTCCATGCCATTCCATGCCATTCCATGCCATTCCATGCCATTCCATGCCATTCCATGCCATTCCATGCCATTCCATGCCATTCCATGCCATTCCATGCCATTCCATGCCATTCCATGCCATTCCATGCCATTCCATGCCATTCCATGCCATTCCATGCCATTCCATGCCATTCCATGCCATTCCATGCCATTCCATGCCATTCCATGCCATTCCATGCCATTCCATGCCATTCCATGCCATTCCATGCCATTCCATGCCATTCCATGCCATTCCATGCCATTCCATGCCATTCCATGCCATTCCATGCCATTCAATGCCGTGCCATGCCGTGCCATGCCGTGCCATGCCGGTGCCATGCCGTGCCATGCCGGTGCCATGCCGTGCCATGCCGGTGCCATGCCGTGCCATGCCGGTGCCATGCCGTGCCATGCCGGTGCCATGCCGTGCCATGCCGGTGCCATGCCGTGCCATGCCGGTGCCATGCCGGTGCCATGCCGTGCCATGCCGGTGCCATGCCGGTGCCATGCCGTGCCATGCCGGTGCCATGCCGTGCCATGCCGGTGCCATGCCGTGCCATGCCGGTGCCATGCCGGTGCCATGCCGGTGCCATGCCGGTGCCATGCCGTGCCATGCCGGTGCCATGCCGTGCCATGCCGGTGCCATGCCGTGCCATGCCAGTGCCATGCCGTGCAATGCCGGTGCCATGCCGGTGCCATGCCGTGCCATGCCGGTGCCATGCCGTGCCATGCCGTGCCATGCCGGTGCCATGCCGTGCCATGCCGTGCCATGCCGGTGCCATGCCGTGCCATGCCGGTGCCATGCCGGTGCCATGCCATTCCATGCCATTCCATGCCATTCCATGCCATTCCATGCCATTCCATGCCATTCCATGCCATTCCATGCCATTCCATGCCATTCCATGCCATTCCATGCCATTCCATGCCATTCCATGCCATTCCATGCCATTCCATGCCATTCCATGCCATTCCATGCCATTCCATGCCATTCCATGCCATTCCATGCCATTCCATGCCATTCCATGCCATTCCATGCCATTCCATGCCATTCCATGCCATTCCATGCCATTCAATGCCATTCCATGCCATTCAATGCCGTGCCATGCCGTGCCATGCGGTGCCATGCCATTCCATGCCATTCCATGCCGTGCCATGCGGTGCCATGCCATTCCATGCCATTCCATGCCATTCCATGCCATTCCATGCCATTCCATGCCATTCCATGCCATTCCATGCCATTCCATGCCATTCCATGCCATTCCATGCCATTCCATGCCATTCCATGCCATTCCATGCCATTCCATGCCATTCCATGCCATTCCATGCCATTCCATGCCATTCCATGCCATTCCATGCCATTCCATGCCGTTCCATGCCATTCAATGCCATTCCATGCCATTCAATGCCGTGCCATGCCATTCCATGCCATTCCATGCCGTGCCATGCGGTGCCATGCCATTCCATGCCATTCCATGCCATTCCATGCCATTCCATGCCATTCCATGCCATTCCATGCCATTCCATGCCATTCCATGCCATTCCATGCCATTCCATGCCATTCCATGCCATTCCATGCCATTCCATGCCATTCCATGCCATTCCATGCCATTCCATGCCATTCCATGCCATTCCATGCCATTCCATGCCATTCCATGCCATTCCATGCCATTCCATGCCATTCCATGCCATTCCATGCCATTCCATGCCATTCCATGCCATTCCATGACATTCCATGCCATTCCATGCCATTCCATGCCATTCCATGCCATTCCATGCCATTCCATGCCATTCCATGCCATTCCATGCCATTCCATGCCATTCCATGCCATTCCATGCCATTCCATGCCATTCCATGCCATTCCATGCCATTCAATGCCGTGCCATGCCGTGCCATGCCGTGCCATGCCGTGCCATGCCGGTGCCATGCCGTGCCATGCCGTGCCATGCCGTGCCATGCCGTGCCATGCCGTGCCATGCCGGTGCCATGCCGTGCCATGCCAGTGCCATGCCGTGCCATGCCGGTGCCATGCCGTGCCATGCCGGTGCCATGCCGTGCCATGCCGGTGCCATGCCGGTGCCATGCCGGTGCCATGCCGTGCAATGCCGGTGCCATGCCGGTGCCATGCCGTGCCATGCCGGTGCCATGCCGTGCCATGCCGGTGCCATGCCGTGCCATGCCGGTGCCATGCCGTGCCATGCCGGTGCCATGCCGTGCCATGCCGTGCCATGCCGGTGCCATGCCGTGCCATGCCGGTGCCATGCCGGTGCCATGCCGTGCCATGCCGGTGCCATGCCGTGCCATGCCGGTGCCATGCCGTGCCATGCCGGTGCCATGCCGTGCAATGCCGGTGCCATGCCGGTGCCATGCCGTGCCATGCCGTGCCATGCCGGTGCCATGCCGTGCCATGCCGGTGCCATGCCGTGCCATGCCGGTGCCATGCCGTGCCATGCCGTGCCATGCCGGTGCCATGCCGTGCCATGCCGGTGCCATGCCGTGCCATGCCGGTGCCATGCCGTGCCATGCCGTGCCATGCCGGTGCCATGCCGTGCCATGCCGGTGCCATGCCGTGCCATGCCGGTGCCATGCCGTGCCATGCCGGTGCCATGCCGGTGCCATGCCGTGCCATGCCGGTGCCATGCCGTGCCATGCCGGTGCCATGCCGTGCCATGCCGGTGCCATGCCGTGCCATGCCATTCCATGCCATTCCATGCCATTCCATGTCATTCCATGCCATTCCATGCCATTCCATGCCGTGCCATGCCGGTGCCATGCCGTGCCATGCCGTGCCATGCCGGTGCCATGCCGGTGCCATGCCATTCCATGCCATTCCATGCCATTCCATGCCATTCCATGACATTCCATGCCATTCCATGCCATTCCATGCCATTCCATGCCATTCCATGCCATTCCATGCCATTCCATGCCATTCCATGCCATTCCATGCCATTCCATGCCATTCCATGCCATTCCATGCCATTCCATGCCATTCAATGCCATTCCATGCCATTCAATGCCGTGCCATGCCGTGCCATGCGGTGCCATGCCATTCCATGCCATTCCATGCCGTGCCATGCGGTGCCATGCCATTCCATGCCATTCCATGCCATTCCATGCCATTCCATGCCATTCCATGCCATTCCATGCCATTCCATGCCATTCCATGCCATTCCATGCCATTCCATGCCATTCCATGCCATTCCATGCCATTCCATGCCATTCCATGCCATTCCATGCCATTCCATGCCATTCCATGCCATTCCATGCCATTCCATGCCATTCCATGCCATTCCATGCCATTCCATGCCATTCCATGCCATTCCATGCCATTCCATGCCATTCCATGCCGTTCCATGCCGTTCCATGCCGTTCCATGCCGTTCCATGCCGTTCCATGCCATTCCATGCCATTCCATGCCATTCCATGCCATTCCATGCCATTCCATGCCATTCCATGCCATTCCATGCCATTCCATGCCATTCCATGCCATTCCATGCCATTCCATGCCATTCCATGCCATTCCATGCCATTCCATGCCATTCCATGCCATTCCATGCCGTTCCATGCCGTTCCATGCCGTTCCATGCCGTTCCATGCCATTCCATGCCATTCCATGCCATTCCATGCCATTCCATGCCATTCCATGCCATTCCATGCCATTCCATGCCATTCCATGCCATTCCATGCCATTCCATGCCATTCCATGCCATTCCATGCCATTCCATGCCATTCCATGCCATTCCATGCCATTCCATGCCATTCCATGCCATTCCATGCCATTCCATGCCATTCCATGCCATTCCATGCCATTCCATGCCATTCCATGCCATTCCATGCCATTCCATGCCATTCCATGCCATTCCATGCCATTCCATGCCATTCCATGCCATTCCATGCCATTCCATGCCATTCCATGCCATTCCATGCCATTCCATGCCATTCCATGCCATTCCATGCCATTCCATGCCATTCCATGCCATTCCATGCCGTTCCATGCCGTTCCATGCCGTTCCATGCCGTTCCATGCCGTTCCATGCCGTTCCATGCCATTCCATGCCATTCCATGCCATTGCATGCCATTCCATGCCATTCCATGCCATTCCATGCCATTCCATGCCATTCCATGCCATTCCATGCCATTCCATGCCATTCCATGCCATTCCATGCCATTCCATGCCATTCCATGCCATTCCATGCCATTCCATGCCATTCCATGCCATTCCATGCCATTCCATGCCATTCCATGCCATTCCATGCCATTCCATGCCATTCCATGCCATTCCATGCCATTCCATGCCATTCCATGCCGTGCCATGCCGTGCCATGCCGTGCCATGCCGTGCCATGCCGGTGCCATGCCGTGCCATGCCGGTGCCATGCCGGTGCCATGCCGTGCCATGCCGGTGCCATGCCGTGCCATGCCGGTGCCATGCCGTGCCATGCCGGTGCCATGCCGTGCCATGCCGGTGCCATGCCGTGCCATGCCGTGCCATGCCGTGCCATGCCGTGCCATGCCGGTGCCATGCCGTGCCATGCCGGTGCCATGCCGTGCCATGCCGGTGCCATGCCGTGCCATGCCGGTGCCATGCCGTGCCATGCCGGTGCCATGCCGTGCCATGCCGTGCCATGCCGGTGCCATGCCGGTGCCATGCCGGTGCCATGCCGGTGCCATGCCGTGCCATGCCGGTGCCATGCCGTGCCATGCCGGTGCCATGCCGTGCCATGCCGGTGCCATGCCGTGCCATGCCGGTGCCATGCCCTGCCATGCCGGTGCCATGCCGTGCCATGCCGGTGCCATGCCGTGCCATGCCGGTGCCATGCCGTGCCATGCCGGTGCCATGCCGTGCCATGCCGGCGCCATGCCGTGCCATGCCGGTGCCATGCCGTGCCATGCCGTGCCATGCCATTCCATGCCATTCCATGCCATTCCATGCCATTCCATGCCATTCCATGCCACTCAATGCGGTGCCATGCCGTGCCATGCCGGTGCCATGCCGTGCCATGCCGGTGCCATGCCGTGCCATGCCGGTGCCATGCCGTGCCATGCCGGTGCCATGCCGTGCCATGCCGTGCCATGCCGTGCCATGCCGGTGCCATGCCGGTGCCATGCCGGTGCCATGCCATTCCATGTCATTCCATGCCATTCCATGCCATTCCATGCCGTGCCATGCCGGTGCCATGCCGTGCCATGCCGGTGCCATGCCATTCCATGCCATTCCATGCCATTCCATGCCATTCCATGCCATTCCATGCCATTCCATGCCATTCCATGCCATTCCATGACATTCCATGCCATTCCATGCCATTCCATGCCATTCCATGCCATTCCATGCCATTCCATGCCATTCCATGCCATTCCATGCCATTCCATGCCATTCCATGCCATTCCATGCCATTCCATGCCATTCCATGCCGTGCCATGCCGGTGCCATGCCATTCCATGCCGGTGCCATGCCATTCCATGCCATTCCATGCCATTCCATGCCATTCCATGCCATTCCATGCCATTCCATGCCATTCCATGCCATTCCATGCCGTGCCATGCCGGTGCCATGCCATTCCATGCCATTCCATGCCATTCCATGCCATTCCATGCCATTCCATGCCATTCCATGCCATTCCATGCCATTCCATGCCATTCCATGCCATTCCATGCCATTCCATGCCATTCCATGCCATTCCATGCCATTCCATGCCATTCCATGCCATTCCATGCCATTCCATGCCATTCCATGCCATTCCATGCCATTCCATGCCATTCCATGCCATTCCATGCCATTCCATGCCATTCCATGCCATTCCATGCCATTCCATGCCATTCCATGCCATTCCATGCCATTCCATGCCATTCCATGCCATTCCATGCCATTCCATGCCATTCCATGCCATTCCATGCCATTCCATGCCATTCCATGCCATTCCATTCCATTCCATGCCATTCCATGCCATTCCATGCCATTCCATGCCATTCCATGCCATTCAATGCCGTGCCATGCCGTGCCATGCCGTGCCATGCCGTGCCATGCCGTGCCATGCCGTGCCATGCCGGTGCCATGCCGTGCCATGCCGGTGCCATGCCGTGCCATGCCGGTGCCATGCCGTGCCATGCCGGTGCCATGCCGTGCCATGCCGTGCCATGCCGTGCCATGCCGGTGCCATGCCGTGCCATGCCGTGCCATGCCGGTGCCATGCCGTGCCATGCCGGTGCCATGCCGTGCCATGCCGGTGCCATGCCGGTGCCATGCCGTGCCATGCCGTGCCATGCCGGTGCCATGCCGTGCCATGCCGGTGCCATGCCGTGCCATGCCGGTGCCATGCCGTGCCATGCCGGTGCCATGCCGGTGCCATGCCGTGCCATGCCGGTGCCATGCCGTGCCATGCCGGTGCCATGCCGTGCCATGCCGGTGCCATGCCGTGCCATGCCGGTGCCATGCCGTGCAATGCCGGTGCTATGCCGGTGCCATGCCGTGCCATGCCGGTGCCATGCCGTGCCATGCCGTGCCATGCCGGTGCCATGCCGTGCCATGCCGTGCCATGCCGTGCCATGCCGGTGCCATGCCGTGCCATGCCGGTGCCATGCCGGTGCCATGCCATTCCATGCCATTCCATGCCATTCCATGCCATTCCATGCCATTCCATGCCATTCCATGCCATTCCCTGCCATTCCATGCCATTCCATGCCATTCCATGCCATTCCATGCCATTCCATGCCATTCCATGCCATTCAATGCCATTCCATGCCATTCAATGCCGTGCCATGCCGTGCCATGCGGTGCCATGCCGGTGCCATGCCGTGCCATGCCGGTGCCATGCCGTGCCATGCCGGTGCCATGCCGTGCCATGCCGGTGCCATGCCGTGCCATGCCGGTGCCATGCCGTGCCATGCCGTGCCATGCCGGTGCCATGCCGTGCCATGCCGTGCCATGCCGGTGCCATGCCGTGCCATGCCGGTGCCATGCCGTGCCATGCCGTGCCATGCCGGTGCCATGCCGTGCCATGCCGGTGCCATGCCGTGCCATGCCGGTGCCATGCCGTGCCATGCCATTCCATGCCATTCCATGCCATTCCATGCCATTCCATGCCATTCCATGCCACTCAATGCGGTGCCATGCCGTGCCATGCCGGTGCCATGCCGTGCCATGCCGGTGCCATGCCGTGCCATGCCGTTGCCATGCCGTGCCATGCCGTGCCATGCCGTGCCATGCCGTGCCATGCCGGTGCCATGCCGGTGCCATGCCGGTGCCATGCCATTCCATGTCATTCCATGCCATTCCATGCCGTGCCATGCCGGTGCCATGCCGTGCCATGCCGTGCCATGCCGTGCCATGCCGGTGCCATGCCGGTGCCATGCCATTCCATGCCATTCCATGCCATTCCATGCCATTCCATGCCATTCCATGCCATTCCATGCCATTCCATGCCATTCCATGCCATTCCATGCCATTCCATGCCATTCCATGCCATTCCATGCCATTCCATGCCATTCCATGCCATTCCATGCCATTCCATGCCATTCCATGCCATTCCATGCCATTCCATGCCATTCCATGCCATTCCATGCCATTCCATGCCATTCCATGCCATTCCATGCCATTCCATGCCATTCCATGCCATTCCATGTCATTCCATGCCATTCCATGCCATTCCATGCCGTGCCATGCCGTGCCATGCCGTGCCATGCCGTGCCATGCCGTGCCATGCCGTGCCATGCCGTGCCATGCCGTGCCATGCCGTGCCATGCCGTGCCATGCCGTGCCATGCCGGTGCCATGCCGTGCCATGCCGGTGCCATGCCGTGCCATGCCGTGCCATGCCGTGCCATGCCGGTGCCATGCCGTGCCATGCCGTGCCATGCCGGTGCCATGCCGTGCCATGCCGGTGCCATGCCGTGCCATGCCGTGCCATACCGGTGCCATGCCGTGCCATGCCGTGCCATGCCGTGCCATGCCGGTGCCATGCCGTGCCATGCCGGTGCCATGCCGTGCCATGCCGTGCCATGCCGGTGCCATGCCGTGCCATGCCGGTGCCATGCCGTGCCATGCCGGTGCCATGCCGTGCCATGCCGGTGCCATGCCGTGCCATGCCGTGCCATGCCGGTGCCATGCCGTGCCATGCCGTGCCATGCGACTCAATGCGGTGCCATGCCGTGCCATGCCGGTGCCATGCCGTGCCATGCCGGTGCCATGCCGTGCCATGCCGGTGCCATGCCGTGCCATGCCGTGCCATGCCGGTGCCATGCCGGTGCCATGCCATTCCATGCCATTCCATGCCATTCCATGCCATTCCATGCCATTCCATGCCATTCCATGCCATTCCATGCCATTCCATGCCATTCCATGCCATTCCATGCCATTCCATGCCATTCCATGCCATTCCATGCCATTCCATGCCATTCCATGCCATTCCATGCCATTCCATGCCATTCCATGCCATTCCATGCCATTCCATGCCATTCCATGCCATTCCATGCCATTCCATGCCATTCCATGCCATTCCATGCCATTCCATGCCATTCCATGCCATTCCATGCCATTCCATGCCATTCAATGCCGTGCCATGCCGTGCCATGCCGTGCCATGCCGGTGCGATGCCGTGCCATGCCGGTGCCATGCCGTGCCATGCCGGTGCCATGCCGTGCCATGCCGGTGCCATGCCGTGCCATGCCGGTGCCATGCCGTGCCATGCCGTGCCATGCCGTGCCATGCCGGTGCCATGCCGTGCCATGCCGTGCCATGCCGGTGCCATGCCGTGCCATGCCGGTGCCATGCCGGTGCAATGCCGTGCCATGCCGGTGCCATGCCGGTGCCATGCCGTTCCATGCCGGTGCCATGCCGTGCCATGCCGGTGCCATGCCGTGCCATGCCGGTGCCATGCCGTGCCATGCCGGTGCCATGCCGGTGCCATGCCGTGCCATGCCGGTGCCATGCCGTGCCATGCCGGTGCCATGCCGTGCCATGCCAGTGCCATGCCGTGCAATGCCGGTGCCATGCCGGTGCCATGCCGTGCCATGCCGGTGCCATGCCGTGCCATGCCGTGCCATGCCGGTGCCATGCCGTGCCATGCCGTGCCATGCCGGTGCCATGCCGTGCCATGCCGGTGCCATGCCGTGCCATGCGGTGCCATGCCATTCCATGCCATTCCATGCCATTCCATGCCATTCCATGCCATTCCATGCCATTCCATGCCATTCCATGCCATTCCATGCCATTCCATGCCATTCCATGCCATTCCATGCCATTCCATGCCATTCCATGCCATTCCATGCCATTCCATGCCATTCCATGCCATTCCATGCCATTCCATGCCATTCCATGCCATTCCATGCCATTCCATGCCATTCCATGCCATTCCATGCCATTCCATGCCATTCCATGCCATTCCATGCCATTCCATGCCATTCCATGCCATTCCATGCCATTCCATGCCATTCCATGCCATTCCATGCCATTCCATGCCATTCCATGCCATTCCATGCCATTCCATGCCATTCCATGCCATTCCATGCCATTCCATGCCATTCCATGCCATTCCATGCCATTCCATGCCATTCCATGCCATTCCATGCCATTCCATGCCATTCCATGCCATTCCATGCCATTCCATGCCGTTCCATGCCATTCAATGCCATTCCATGCCATTCAATGCCGTGCCATGCCATTCCATGCCATTCCATGCCGTGCCATGCGGTGCCATGCCATTCCATGCCATTCCATGCCATTCCATGCCATTCCATGCCATTCCATGCCATTCCATGCCATTCCATGCCATTCCATGCCATTCCATGCCATTCCATGCCATTCCATGCCATTCCATGCCATTCCATGCCATTCCATGCCATTCCATGCCATTCCATGCCATTCCATGCCATTCCATGCCATTCCATGCCATTCCATGCCATTCCATGCCATTCCATGCCATTCCATGCCATTCCATGCCATTCCATGCCATTCCATGCCATTCCATGCCATTCCATGCCATTCCATGCCATTCCATGCCATTCCATGCCATTCCATGCCATTCCATGCCATTCCATGCCATTCCATGCCATTCCATGCCATTCCATGCCATTCCATGCCATTCCATGCCATTCCATGCCATTCCATGCCATTCCATGCCATTCCATGCCAATCCATGCCATTCCATGCCAATCCATGCCATTCCATGCCATTCCATGCCATTCCATGCCATTCCATGCCATTCCATGCCATTCCATGCCATTCCATGCCATTCCATGCCATTCAATGCCGTGCCATGCCGTGCCATGCCGTGCCATGCCGGTGCCATGCCGTGCCATGCCGTGCCATGCCGTGCCATGCCGTGCCATGCCGTGCCATGCCGTGCCATGCCGTGCCATGCCGGTGCCATGCCGTGCCATGCCAGTGCCATGCCGTGCCATGCCGGTGCCATGCCGTGCCATGCCGGTGCCATGCCGTGCCATGCCGGTGCCATGCCGTGCCATGCCGGTGCCATGCCGTGCAATGCCGGTGCCATGCCGGTGCCATGCCGTGCCATGCCGGTGCCATGCCGTGCCATGCCGGTGCCATGCCGTGCCATGCCGGTGCCATGCCGTGCCATGCCGGTGCCATGCCGTGCCATGCCGTGCCATGCCGGTGCCATGCCGTGCCATGCCGGTGCCATGCCGGTGCCATGCCGTGCCATGCCGGTGCCATGCCGTGCCATGCCGGTGCCATGCCGTGCCATGCCGGTGCCATGCCGTGCCATGCCGGTGCCATGCCGTGCAATGCCGGTGCCATGCCGGTGCCATGCCGTGCCATGCCGTGCCATGCCGGTGCCATGCCGTGCCATGCCGGTGCCATGCCGTGCCATGCCGGTGCCATGCCGTGCCATGCCGGTGCCATGCCGTGCCATGCCGTGCCATGCCGGTGCCATGCCGTGCCATGCCGGTGCCATGCCGTGCCATGCCGGTGCCATGCCGTGCCATGCCGTGCCATGCCGGTGCCATGCCGTGCCATGCCGGTGCCATGCCGTGCCATGCCGGTGCCATGCCGTGCCATGCCGGTGCCATGCCGGTGCCATGCCGTGCCATGCCGGTGCCATGCCGTGCCATGCCGGTGCCATGCCGTGCCATGCCGGTGCCATGCCGTGCCATGCCGGTGCCATGCCGTGCCATGCCATTCCATGCCATTCCATGCCATTCCATGTCATTCCATGCCATTCCATGCCATTCCATGCCGTGCCATGCCGGTGCCATGCCGTGCCATGCCGTGCCATGCCGGTGCCATGCCGGTGCCATGCCATTCCATGCCATTCCATGCCATTCCATGCCATTCCATGCCATTCCATGCCATTCCATGCCATTCCATGCCATTCCATGCCATTCCATGCCATTCCATGCCATTCCATGCCATTCCATGCCATTCCATGCCATTCCATGCCATTCCATGCCATTCCATGCCATTCCATGCCATTCCATGCCATTCCATGCCATTCCATGCCATTCCATGACATTCCATGCCATTCCATGCCATTCCATGCCATTCCATGCCATTCCATGCCATTCCATGCCATTCCATGCCATTCCATGCCATTCCATGCCATTCCATGCCATTCCATGCCATTCCATGCCATTCCATGCCATTCCATGCCATTCCATGCCATTCAATGCCATTCCATGCCATTCAATGCCGTGCCATGCCGTGCCATGCGGTGCCATGCCATTCCATGCCATTCCATGCCGTGCCATGCGGTGCCATGCCATTCCATGCCATTCCATGCCATTCCATGCCATTCCATGCCATTCCATGCCATTCCATGCCATTCCATGCCATTCCATGCCATTCCATGCCATTCCATGCCATTCCATGCCATTCCATGCCATTCCATGCCATTCCATGCCATTCCATGCCATTCCATGCCATTCCATGCCATTCCATGCCATTCCATGCCATTCCATGCCATTCCATGCCATTCCATGCCATTCCATGCCATTCCATGCCATTCCATGCCATTCCATGCCATTCCATGCCATTCCATGCCATTCCATGCCATTCCATGCCATTCCATGCCATTCCATGCCATTCCATGCCATTCCATGCCATTCCATGCCATTCCATGCCATTCCATGCCATTCCATGCCATTCCATGCCATTCCATGCCATTCCATGCCATTCCATGCCATTCCATGCCATTCCATGCCATTCCATGCCATTCAATGCCATTCCATGCCATTCAATGCCGTGCCATGCCGTGCCATGCGGTGCCATGCCATTCCATGCCATTCCATGCCGTGCCATGCGGTGCCATGCCATTCCATGCCATTCCATGCCATTCCATGCCATTCCATGCCATTCCATGCCATTCCATGCCATTCCATGCCATTCCATGCCATTCCATGCCATTCCATGCCATTCCATGCCATTCCATGCCATTCCATGCCATTCCATGCCATTCCATGCCATTCCATGCCATTCCATGCCATTCCATGCCGTTCCATGCCGTTCCATGCCGTTCCATGCCATTCCATGCCATTCCATGCCATTCCATGCCATTCCATGCCATTCCATGCCATTCCATGCCATTCCATGCCATTCCATGCCATTCCATGCCATTCCATGCCATTCCATGCCGTGCCATGCCGTGCCATGCCGTGCCATGCCGGTGCCATGCCGTGCCATGCCGGTGCCATGCCGTGCCATGCCGTGCCATGCCGTGCCATGCCGTGCCATGCCGGTGCCATGCCGTGCCATGCCGGTGCCATGCCGTGCCATGCCGGTGCCATGCCGTGCCATGCCGGTGCCATGCCGTGCCATGCCGGTGCCATGCCGTGCCATGCCGTGCCATGCCGGTGCCATGCCGGTGCCATGCCGGTGCCATGCCGGTGCCATGCCGTGCCATGCCGGTGCCATGCCGTGCCATGCCGGTGCCATGCCGTGCCATGCCGGTGCCATGCCGTGCCATGCCGGTGCCATGCCCTGCCATGCCGGTGCCATGCCGTGCCATGCCGGTGCCATGCCGTGCCATGCCGGTGCCATGCCGTGCCATGCCGGTGCCATGCCGTGCCATGCCGGTGCCATGCCGTGCCATGCCGGCGCCATGCCGTGCCATGCCGGTGCCATGCCGTGCCATGCCGTGCCATGCCATTCCATGCCATTCCATGCCATTCCATGCCATTCCATGCCATTCCATGCCATTCCATGCCATTCCATGCCATTCCATGCCACTCAATGCGGTGCCATGCCGTGCCATGCCGTGCCATGCCGTGCCATGCCGTGCCATGCCGGTGCCATGCCGGTGCCATGCCATTCCATGTCATTCCATGCCATTCCATGCCATTCCATGCCGTGCCATGCCGGTGCCATGCCATTCCATGCCATTCCATGCCATTCCATGCCATTCCATGCCATTCCATGCCATTCCATGACATTCCATGCCATTCCATGCCATTCCATGCCATTCCATGCCATTCCATGCCATTCCATGCCATTCCATGCCATTCCATGCCATTCCATGCCATTCCATGCCATTCCATGCCATTCCATGCCATTCCATGCCGTGCCATGCCGGTGCCATGCCATTCCATGCCATTCCATGCCATTCCATGCCATTCCATGCCATTCCATGCCATTCCATGCCATTCCATGCCATTCCATGCCATTCCATGCCATTCCATGCCATTCCATGCCATTCCATGCCATTCCATGCCATTCCATGCCATTCCATGCCATTCCATGCCATTCCATGCCATTCCATGCCATTCCATGCCATTCCATGCCATTCCATGCCATTCCATGCCATTCCATGCCATTCCATGCCGTGCCATGCCGGTGCCATGCCATTCCATGCCATTCCATGCCATTCCATGCCATTCCATGCCATTCCATGCCATTCCATGCCATTCCATGCCATTCCATGCCATTCCATGCCATTCCATGCCATTCAATGCCGTGCCATGCCGTGCCATGCCGTGCCATGCCGGTGCCATGCCGTGCCATGCCGGTGCCATGCCGTGCCATGCCGGTGCCATGCCGTGCCATGCCGGTGCCATGCCGTGCCATGCCGGTGCCATGCCGGTGCCATGCCGGTGCCATGCCGTGCCATGCCGGTGCCATGCCGTGCCATGCCGGTGCCATGCCGTGCCATGCCGGTGCCATGCCGGTGCCATGCCGTGCCATGCCGGTGCCATGCCGTGCCATGCCGGTGCCATGCCGTGCCATGCCGGTGCCATGCCGTGCCATGCCGTGCCATGCCGGTGCCATGCCGTGCCATGCCGGTGCCATGCCGTGCCATGCCGTGCCATGCCGGTGCCATGCCGTGCCATGCCGGTGCCATGCCGTGCCATGCCGGTGCCATGCCGTGCCATGCCATTCCATGCCATTCCATGCCATTCCATGCCATTCCATGCCACTCAATGCGGTGCCATGCCGTGCCATGCCGGTGCCATGCCGTGCCATGCCGTGCCATGCCGGTGCCATGCCATTCCATGTCATTCCATGCCATTCCATGCCATTCCATGCCGTGCCATGCCGGTGCCATGCCGTGCCATGCCGTGCCATGCCATTCCATGCCATTCCATGCCATTCCATGCCATTCCATGCCATTCCCTGCCATTCCATGCCATTCCATGCCATTCCATGCCATTCCATGCCATTCCATGCCATTCCATGCCATTCAATGCCATTCCATGCCATTCAATGCCGTGCCATGCCGTGCCATGCGGTGCCATGCCGGTGCCATGCCGTGCCATGCCGGTGCCATGCCGTGCCATGCCGGTGCCATGCCGTGCCATGCCGGTGCCATGCCGTGCCATGCCGTGCCATGCCGGTGCCATGCCGTGCCATGCCGTGCCATGCCGGTGCCATGCCGTGCCATGCCGGTGCCATGCCGTGCCATGCCGTGCCATGCCGGTGCCATGCCGTGCCATGCCGGTGCCATGCCGTGCCATGCCGGTGCCATGCCGTGCCATGCCATTCCATGCCATTCCATGCCATTCCATGCCACTCAATGCGGTGCCATGCCGTGCCATGCCGGTGCCATGCCGTGCCATGCCGGTGCCATGCCGTGCCATGCCGTTGCCATGCCGTGCCATGCCGTGCCATGCCGTGCCATGCCGGTGCCATGCCGGTGCCATGCCGGTGCCATGCCATTCCATGTCATTCCATGCCATTCCATGCCATTCCATGCCGTGCCATGCCGGTGCCATGCCGTGCCATGCCGTGCCATGCCGGTGCCATGCCATTCCATGCCATTCCATGCCATTCCATGCCATTCCATGCCATTCCATGCCATTCCATGCCATTCCATGCCATTCCATGCCATTCCATGCCATTCCATGCCATTCCATGCCATTCCATGCCATTCCATGCCATTCCATGTCATTCCATGCCATTCCATGCCGTGCCATGCCGTGCCATGCCGTGCCATGCCGTGCCATGCCGTGCCATGCCGTGCCATGCCGTGCCATGCCGGTGCCATGCCGTGCCATGCCGGTGCCATGCCGTGCCATGCCGTGCCATGCCGGTGCCATGCCGTGCCATGCCGTGCCATGCCGGTGCCATGCCGTGCCATGCCGTGCCATGCCGGTGCCATGCCGTGCCATGCCGGTGCCATGCCGTGCCATGCCGTGCCATACCGGTGCCATGCCGTGCCATGCCGTGCCATGCCGGTGCCATGCCGTGCCATGCCGGTGCCATGCCGTGCCATGCCGTGCCATGCCGGTGCCATGCCGTGCGATGCCGGTGCCATGCCGTGCCATGCCGGTGCCATGCCGTGCCATGCCGTTGCCATGCCGTGCCATGCCGTGCCATGCCGTGCCATGCCGTGCCATGCCGTGCCATGCCGGTGCCATGCCATTCCATGTCATTCCATGCCATTCCATGCCATTCCATGCCGTGCCATGCCGGTGCCATGCCGTGCCATGCCGTGCCATGCCGGTGCCATGCCGGTGCCATGCCATTCCATGCCATTCCATGCCATTCCATGACATTCCATGCCATTCCCCATTCCATGCCATTCCATGCCATTCCATGCCATTCCATGCCATTCCATGCCATTCCATGCCATTCCATGCCATTCCATGCCATTCCATGTCATTCCATGCCATTCCATGCCATTCCATGCCATTCCATGCCATTCCATGCCATTCCATGCCGTGCCATGCCGTGCCATGCCGTGCCATGCCGTGCCATGCCGTGCCATGCCGTGCCATGCCGGTGCCATGCCGTGCCATGCCGGTGCCATGCCGTGCCATGCCGTGCCATGCCGGTGCCATGCCGTGCCATGCCGTCCCATGCGACTCAATGCGGTGCCATGCCGTGCCATGCCGGTGCCATGCCGTGCCATGCCGGTGCCATGCCGTGCCATGCCGGTGCCATGCCGTGCCATGCCGGTGCCATGCCGTGCCATGCCGTGCCATGCCGGTGCCATGCCGGTGCCATGCCATTCCATGCCATTCCATGCCATTCCATGCCATTCCATGCCATTCCATGCCATTCCATGCCATTCCATGCCATTCCATGCCATTCCATGCCATTCCATGCCATTCCATGCCATTCCATGCCATTCCATGCCATTCCATGCCATTCCATGCCATTCCATGCCATTCCATGCCATTCCATGCCATTCCATGCCATTCCATGCCATTCCATGCCATTCCATGCCATTCCATGCCATTCCATGCCATTCCATGCCATTCCATGCCATTCCATGCCATTCCATGCCATTCCATGCCATTCCATGCCATTCCATGCCATTCCATGCCATTCCATGCCATTCCATGCCATTCCATGCCATTCCATGCCATTCCATGCCATTCCATGCCATTCCATGCCATTCCATGCCATTCCATGCCATTCCATGCCATTCCATGCCATTCCATGCCATTCCATGCCATTCCATGCCATTCCATGCCATTCCATGCCATTCCATGCCATTCCATGCCATTCCATGCCATTCCATGCCATTCCATGCCATTCCATGCCATTCCATGCCATTCCATGCCATTCCATGCCATTCCATGCCATTCCATGCCATTCCATGCCATTCCATGCCATTCCATGCCATTCCATGCCATTCCATGCCATTCAATGCCGTGCCATGCCGTGCCATGCCGTGCCATGCCGGTGCCATGCCGTGCCATGCCGGTGCCATGCCGTGCCATGCCGGTGCCATGCCGTGCCATGCCGGTGCCATGCCGTGCCATGCCGGTGCCATGCCGTGCCATGCCGGTGCCATGCCGTGCCATGCCGGTGCCATGCCGGTGCCATGCCGTGCCATGCCGGTGCCATGCCGGTGCCATGCCGTGCCATGCCGGTGCCATGCCGTGCCATGCCGGTGCCATGCCGTGCCATGCCGGTGCCATGCCGGTGCCATGCCGGTGCCATGCCGGTGCCATGCCGTGCCATGCCGGTGCCATGCCGTGCCATGCCGGTGCCATGCCGTGCCATGCCAGTGCCATGCCGTGCAATGCCGGTGCCATGCCGGTGCCATGCCGTGCCATGCCGGTGCCATGCCGTGCCATGCCGTGCCATGCCGGTGCCATGCCGTGCCATGCCGTGCCATGCCGGTGCCATGCCGTGCCATGCCGGTGCCATGCCGGTGCCATGCCATTCCATGCCATTCCATGCCATTCCATGCCATTCCATGCCATTCCATGCCATTCCATGCCATTCCATGCCATTCCATGCCATTCCATGCCATTCCATGCCATTCCATGCCATTCCATGCCATTCCATGCCATTCCATGCCATTCCATGCCATTCCATGCCATTCCATGCCATTCCATGCCATTCCATGCCATTCCATGCCATTCCATGCCATTCCATGCCATTCCATGCCATTCCATGCCATTCAATGCCATTCCATGCCATTCAATGCCGTGCCATGCCGTGCCATGCGGTGCCATGCCATTCCATGCCATTCCATGCCGTGCCATGCGGTGCCATGCCATTCCATGCCATTCCATGCCATTCCATGCCATTCCATGCCATTCCATGCCATTCCATGCCATTCCATGCCATTCCATGCCATTCCATGCCATTCCATGCCATTCCATGCCATTCCATGCCATTCCATGCCATTCCATGCCATTCCATGCCATTCCATGCCATTCCATGCCATTCCATGCCATTCCATGCCGTTCCATGCCATTCAATGCCATTCCATGCCATTCAATGCCGTGCCATGCCATTCCATGCCATTCCATGCCGTGCCATGCGGTGCCATGCCATTCCATGCCATTCCATGCCATTCCATGCCATTCCATGCCATTCCATGCCATTCCATGCCATTCCATGCCATTCCATGCCATTCCATGCCATTCCATGCCATTCCATGCCATTCCATGCCATTCCATGCCATTCCATGCCATTCCATGCCATTCCATGCCATTCCATGCCATTCCATGCCATTCCATGCCATTCCATGCCATTCCATGCCATTCCATGCCATTCCATGCCATTCCATGCCATTCCATGCCATTCCATGCCATTCCATGACATTCCATGCCATTCCATGCCATTCCATGCCATTCCATGCCATTCCATGCCATTCCATGCCATTCCATGCCATTCCATGCCATTCCATGCCATTCCATGCCATTCCATGCCATTCCATGCCATTCCATGCCATTCCATGCCATTCAATGCCGTGCCATGCCGTGCCATGCCGTGCCATGCCGTGCCATGCCGGTGCCATGCCGTGCCATGCCGTGCCATGCCGTGCCATGCCGTGCCATGCCGTGCCATGCCGGTGCCATGCCGTGCCATGCCAGTGCCATGCCGTGCCATGCCGGTGCCATGCCGTGCCATGCCGGTGCCATGCCGTGCCATGCCGGTGCCATGCCGGTGCCATGCCGGTGCCATGCCGTGCAATGCCGGTGCCATGCCGGTGCCATGCCGTGCCATGCCGGTGCCATGCCGTGCCATGCCGGTGCCATGCCGTGCCATGCCGGTGCCATGCCGTGCCATGCCGGTGCCATGCCGTGCCATGCCGTGCCATGCCGGTGCCATGCCGTGCCATGCCGGTGCCATGCCGGTGCCATGCCGTGCCATGCCGGTGCCATGCCGTGCCATGCCGGTGCCATGCCGTGCCATGCCGGTGCCATGCCGTGCAATGCCGGTGCCATGCCGGTGCCATGCCGTGCCATGCCGTGCCATGCCGGTGCCATGCCGTGCCATGCCGGTGCCATGCCGTGCCATGCCGGTGCCATGCCGTGCCATGCCGTGCCATGCCGGTGCCATGCCGTGCCATGCCGGTGCCATGCCGTGCCATGCCGGTGCCATGCCGTGCCATGCCGTGCCATGCCGGTGCCATGCCGTGCCATGCCGGTGCCATGCCGTGCCATGCCGGTGCCATGCCGTGCCATGCCGGTGCCATGCCGGTGCCATGCCGTGCCATGCCGGTGCCATGCCGTGCCATGCCGGTGCCATGCCGTGCCATGCCGGTGCCATGCCGTGCCATGCCATTCCATGCCATTCCATGCCATTCCATGTCATTCCATGCCATTCCATGCCATTCCATGCCGTGCCATGCCGGTGCCATGCCGTGCCATGCCGTGCCATGCCGGTGCCATGCCGGTGCCATGCCATTCCATGCCATTCCATGCCATTCCATGCCATTCCATGACATTCCATGCCATTCCATGCCATTCCATGCCATTCCATGCCATTCCATGCCATTCCATGCCATTCCATGCCATTCCATGCCATTCCATGCCATTCCATGCCATTCCATGCCATTCCATGCCATTCCATGCCATTCAATGCCATTCCATGCCATTCAATGCCGTGCCATGCCGTGCCATGCGGTGCCATGCCATTCCATGCCATTCCATGCCGTGCCATGCGGTGCCATGCCATTCCATGCCATTCCATGCCATTCCATGCCATTCCATGCCATTCCATGCCATTCCATGCCATTCCATGCCATTCCATGCCATTCCATGCCATTCCATGCCATTCCATGCCATTCCATGCCATTCCATGCCATTCCATGCCATTCCATGCCATTCCATGCCATTCCATGCCATTCCATGCCATTCCATGCCATTCCATGCCATTCCATGCCATTCCATGCCATTCCATGCCATTCCATGCCATTCCATGCCATTCCATGCCGTTCCATGCCGTTCCATGCCGTTCCATGCCGTTCCATGCCGTTCCATGCCATTCCATGCCATTCCATGCCATTCCATGCCATTCCATGCCATTCCATGCCATTCCATGCCATTCCATGCCATTCCATGCCATTCCATGCCATTCCATGCCATTCCATGCCATTCCATGCCATTCCATGCCATTCCATGCCATTCCATGCCATTCCATGCCGTTCCATGCCGTTCCATGCCGTTCCATGCCGTTCCATGCCATTCCATGCCATTCCATGCCATTCCATGCCATTCCATGCCATTCCATGCCATTCCATGCCATTCCATGCCATTCCATGCCATTCCATGCCATTCCATGCCATTCCATGCCATTCCATGCCATTCCATGCCATTCCATGCCATTCCATGCCATTCCATGCCATTCCATGCCATTCCATGCCATTCCATGCCATTCCATGCCATTCCATGCCATTCCATGCCATTCCATGCCATTCCATGCCATTCCATGCCATTCCATGCCATTCCATGCCATTCCATGCCATTCCATGCCATTCCATGCCATTCCATGCCATTCCATGCCATTCCATGCCATTCCATGCCATTCCATGCCATTCCATGCCATTCCATGCCATTCCATGCCATTCCATGCCGTGCCATGCCGTGCCATGCCGTGCCATGCCGGTGCCATGCCGTGCCATGCCGGTGCCATGCCGTGCCATGCCGGTGCCATGCCGTGCCATGCCGGTGCCATCCGGTGCCATGCCGTGCCATGCCGTGCCATGCCGGTGCCATGCCGTGCCATGCCGGTGCCATGCCGGTGCCATGCCGGTGCCATGCCGTGCCATGCCGTGCCATGCCGGTGCCATGCCGTGCCATGCCGGTGCCATGCCGTGCCATGCCGGTGCCATGCCGTGCCATGCCGTGCCATGCCGGTGCCATGCCGGTGCCATGCCGGTGCCATGCCGGTGCCATGCCGTGCCATGCCGGTGCCATGCCGTGCCATGCCGGTGCCATGCCGTGCCATGCCGGTGCCATGCCGTGCCATGCCGGTGCCATGCCGTGCCATGCCGGTGCCATGCCGTGCCATGCCGGTGCCATGCCGTGCCATGCCGGTGCCATGCCGTGCCATGCCGGTGCCATGCCGTGCCATGCCGGTGCCATGCCGTGCCATGCCGTGCCATGCCATTCCATGCCATTCCATGCCATTCCATGCCATTCCATGCCATTCCATGCCATTCCATGCCATTCCATGCCACTCAATGCGGTGCCATGCCGTGCCATGCCGGTGCCATGCCGTGCCATGCGGGTGCCATGCCGTGCCATGCCGGTGCCATGCCGTGCCATGCCGTGCCATGCCGTGCCATGCCGGTGCCATGCCGGTGCCATGCCATTCCATGTCATTCCATGCCATTCCATGCCATTCCATGCCATTCCATGCCATTCCATGCCATTCCATGCCATTCCATGCCATTCCATGCCATTCCATGCCATTCCATGGTATTCCATGCCATTCCATGCCATTCCATGACATTCCATGCCATTCCATGCCATTCCATGCCATTCCATGCCATTCCATGCCATTCCATGCCATTCCATGCCATTCCATGCCATTCCATGCCATTCCATGCCATTCCATGCCATTCCATGCCATTCAATGCCGTGCCATGCCGTGCCATGCCGTGCCATGCCGTGCCATGCCGTGCCATGCCGTGCCATGCCGTGCCATGCCGTGCCATGCCGTGCCATGCCGTGCCATGCCGGTGCCATGCCGTGCCATGCCGTGCCATGCCGTGCCATGCCGGTGCCATGCCGTGCCATGCCGGTGCCATGCCGTGCCATGCCGGTGCCATGCCGTGCCATGCCGGTGCCATGCCGTGCCATGCCGGTGCCATGCCGTGCCATGCCGGTGCCATGCCGTGCAATGCCGGTGCCATGCCGTGCCATGCCGTGCCATGCCGGTGCCATGCCGTGCCATGCCGGTGCCATGCCGTGCCATGCCGGTGCCATGCCGGTGCCATGCCGTGCCATGCCGGTGCCATGCCGTGCCATGCCGGTGCCATGCCGTGCCATGCCGGTGCCATGCCGTGCCATGCCGGTGCCATGCCGTGCCATGCCGGTGCCATGCCGTGCCATGCCGGTGCCATGCCGTGCCATGCCGGTGCCATGCCGTGCCATGCCATTCCATGCCATTCCATGCCATTCCATGCCATTCCATGCCACTCAATGCGGTGCCATGCCGTGCCATGCCGGTGCCATGCCGTGCCATGCCGGTGCCATGCCGTGCCATGCCGGTGCCATGCCGTGCCATGCCGGTGCCATGCCGTGCCATGCCGGTGCCATGCCGTGCCATGCCGTGCCATGCCGTGCCATGCCGGTGCCATGCCGGTGCCATGCCATTCCATGTCATTCCATGCCATTCCATGCCATTCCATGCCGTGCCATGCCGGTGCCATGCCGTGCCATGCCGTGCCATGCCATTCCATGCCATTCCATGCCATTCCATGCCATTCCATGCCATTCCATGCCATTCCATGCCATTCCATGCCATTCCATGCCATTCCATGCCATTCCATGCCATTCCATGCCATTCCATGCCATTCCATGCCATTCCATGCCATTCCATGCCATTCCATGCCATTCCATGCCATTCCATGCCATTCCATGCCATTCCATGCCATTCCATGCCATTCCATGCCATTCCATGCCATTCCATGCCATTCCATGCCATTCCATGCCATTCCATGCCATTCCATGCCATTCCATGCCATTCCATGCCATTCCATGCCATTCCATGCCATTCCATGCCATTCCATGCCATTCCATGCCATTCCATGCCATTCCATGCCATTCCATGCCATTCCATGCCATTCCATGCCATTCCATGCCATTCCATGCCATTCCATGCCATTCCATGCCATTCCATGCCATTCCATGCCATTCCATGCCATTCCATGCCATTCCATGCCATTCCATGCCATTCCATGCCATTCCATGCCATTCCATGCCATTCCATGCCATTCCATGCCATTCCATGCCATTCCATGCCATTCCATGCCATTCAATGCCATTCCATGCCATTCAATGCCGTGCCATGCGGTGCCATGCCATTCCATGCCATTCCATGCCGTGCCATGCGGTGCCATGCGGTGCCATGCCATTCCATGCCATTCCATGCCATTCCATGCCATTCCATGCCATTCCATGCCATTCCATGCCATTCCATGCCATTCCATGCCATTCCATGCCATTCCATGCCATTCCATGCCATTCCATGCCATTCCATGCCATTCCATGCCATTCCATGCCATTCCATGCCGTTCCATGCCGTTCCATGCCGTTCCATGCCGTTCCATGCCATTCCATGCCATTCCATGCCATTCCATGCCATTCCATGCCATTCCATGCCATTCCATGCCATTCCATGCCATTCCATGCCATTCCATGCCATTCCATGCCATTCCATGCCATTCCATGCCATTCCATGCCATTCCATGCCATTCCATGCCATTCCATGCCATTCCATGCCATTCCATGCCATTCCATGCCATTCCATGCCATTCCATGCCATTCCATGCCGTGCCATGCCGTGCCATGCCGGTGCCATGCCGTGCCATGCCGGTGCCATGCCGTGCCATGCCGGTGCCATGCCGTGCCATGCCGGTGCCATGCCGTGCCATGCCGGTGCCATGCCGTGCCATGCCGTGCCATGCCGGTGCCATGCCGTGCCATGCCGGTGCCATGCCGGTGCCATGCCGTGCCATGCCGGTGCCATGCCGTGCCATGAGGGTGCCATGCCGTGCCATGCCGGTGCCATGCCGTGCCATGCCGGTGCCATGCCGTGCCATGCCGGTGCCATGCCGGTGCCATGCCGGTGCCATGCCGGTGCCATGCCGTGCCATGCCGGTGCCATGCCGTGCCATGCCGTGCCATGCCGTACCATGCCGGTGCCATGCCGTGCCATGCCGGTGCCATGCCGTGCCATGCCGGTGCCATGCCGTGCCATGCCGTGCCATGCCGGTGCCATGCCGGTGCCATGCCGGTGCCATGCCATTCCATGTCATTCCATGCCATTCCATGCCATTCCATGCCATTCCATGCCATTCCATGCCATTCCATGCCATTCCATGCCATTCCATGCCATTCCATGCCATTCCATGCCATTCCATGCCATTCCATGCCATTCAATGCCATTCCATGCCATTCAATGCCGTGCCATGCCGTGCCATGCGGTGCCATGCCATTCCATGCCATTCCATGCCGTGCCATGCGGTGCCATGCCATTCCATGCCATTCCATGCCATTCCATGCCATTCCATGCCATTCCATGCCATTCCATGCCATTCCATGCCATTCCATGCCATTCCATGCCATTCCATGCCATTCCATGCCATTCCATGCCATTCCATGCCATTCCATGCCATTCCATGCCATTCCATGCCATTCCATGCCATTCCATGCCATTCCATGCCATTCCATGCCATTCCATGCCATTCCATGCCATTCCATGCCATTCCATGCCATTCCATGCCATTCCATGCCATTCCATGCCATTCCATGCCATTCCATGCCATTCCATGCCATTCCATGCCATTCCATGCCATTCCATGCCATTCCATGCCATTCCATGCCATTCCATGCCATTCCATGCCATTCCATGCCATTCCATGCCATTCCATGCCATTCCATGCCATTCCATGCCATTCCATGCCATTCCATGCCATTCCATGCCATTCCATGCCATTCCATGCCATTCCATGCCATTCCATGCCATTCCATGCCATTCCATGCCGTTCCATGCCGTTCCATGCCATTCCATGCCATTCCATGCCATTCCATGCCATTCCATGCCGTTCCATGCCATTCCATGCCATTCCATGCCATTCCATGCCATTCCATGCCATTCCATGCCATTCCATGCCATTCCATGCCATTCCATGCCATTCCATGCCATTCCATGCCATTCCATGCCATTCCATGCCATTCCATGCCATTCCATGCCATTCCATGCCATTCCATGCCATTCCATGCCATTCCATGCCATTCCATGCCATTCCATGCCATTCCATGCCATTCCATGCCATTCCATGCCATTCCATGGTATTCCATGCCATTCCATGCCATTCCATGACATTCCATGCCATTCCATGCCATTCCATGCCATTCCATGCCATTCCATGCCATTCCATGCCATTCCATGCCATTCCATGCCATTCCATGCCATTCCATGCCATTCCATGCCATTCCATGCCATTCCATGCCATTCCATGCCATTCCATGCCATTCCATGCCATTCAATGCCGTGCCATGCCGTGCCATGCCGTGCCATGCCGTGCCATGCCGTGCCATGCCGGTGCCATGCCGTGCCATGCCGGTGCCATGCCGTGCCATGCCGTGCCATGCCGGTGCCATGCCGTGCGATGCCGTGCCATGCCGGTGCCATGCCGTGCCATGCCGTGCCATGCCGGTGCCATGCCGTGCCATGCCGTGCCATGCCGGTGCCATGCCGTGCCATGCCGTGCCATGCCGGTGCCATGCCGTGCCATGCCGGTGCCATGCCGTGCCATGCCGTGCCATGCCGGTGCCATGCCGGTGCCATGCCGGTGCCATGCCGGTGCCATGCCGTGCCATGCCGGTGCCATGCCGTGCCATGCCGGTGCCATGCCGTGCCATGCCGGTGCCATGCCGTGCCATGCCGTGCCATGCCATTCCATGCCATTCCATGCCATTCCATGCCATTCCATGCGGTGCCATGCCGTGCCATGCCGGTGCCATGCCGTGCCATGCCGGTGCCATGCCGTGCCATGCCGGTGCCATGCCGTGCCATGCCGTGCCATGCCGTGCCATGCCGGTGCCATGCCGGTGCCATGCCATTCCATGTCATTCCATGCCATTCCATGCCATTCCATGCCATTCCATGCCATTCCATGCCATTCCATGCCATTCCATGCCATTCCATGCCATTCCATGCCATTCCATGCCATTCCATGGCATTCCATGCCATTCCATGGTATTCCATGCCATTCCATGCCATTCCATGACATTCCATGCCATTCCATGCCATTCCATGCCATTCCATGCCATTCCATGCCATTCCATGCCATTCCATGCCATTCCATGCCATTCCATGCCATTCCATGCCATTCCATGCCATTCAATGCCGTGCCATGCCGTGCCATGCCGTGCCATGCCGTGCCATGCCGTGCCATGCCGTGCCATGCCGTGCCATGCCGTGCCATGCCGGTGCCATGCCGTGCCATGCCGTGCCATGCCGTGCCATGCCGGTGCCATGCCGTGCCATGCCGGTGCCATGCCGTGCCATGCCGGTGCCATGCCGTGCCATGCCGGTGCCATGCCGTGCCATGCCGGTGCCATGCCGTGCAATGCCGGTGCCATGCCGTGCCATGCCGTGCCATGCCGGTGCCATGCCGTGCCATGCCGTGCCATGCCGGTGCCATGCCGTGCCATGCCGGTGCCATGCCGTGCCATGCCGGTGCCATGCCGTGCCATGCCGGTGCCATGCCGTGCCATGCCGTGCCATGCCGGTGCCATGCCGGTGCCATGCCGTGCCATGCCGGTGCCATGCCGTGCCATGCCGGTGCCATGCCGTGCCATGCCGGTGCCATGCCCGGTGCCATGCCGGTGCCATGCCGTGCCATGCCGGTGCCATGCCGTGCCATGCCGGTGCCATGCCGTGCCATGCCGGTGCCATGCCGGTGCCATGCCGTGCCATGCCGGTGCCATGCCGTGCCATGCCGGTGCCATGCCGTGCCATGCCGGTGCCATGCCGTGCCATGCCGTGCCATGCCGGTGCCATGCCATGCCATGCCATTCCATGCCATTCCATGCCATTCCATGCCATTCCATGCCACTCAATGCGGTGCCATGCCGTGCCATGCCGGTGCCATGCCGTGCCATGCCGGTGCCATGCCGTGCCATGCCGGTGCCATGCCGTGCCATGCCGTGCCATGCCGTGCCATGCCGGTGCCATGCCGGTGCCATGCCATTCCATGTCATTCCATGCCATTCCATGCCATTCCATGCCGTGCCATGCCGGTGCCATGCCGTGCCATGCCGTGCCATGCCATTCCATGCCATTCCATGCCATTCCATGCCATTCCATGCCATTCCATGCCATTCCATGCCATTCCATGCCATTCCATGCCATTCCATGCCATTCCATGCCATTCCATGCCATTCCATGCCATTCCATGCCATTCCATGCCATTCCATGCCATTCCATGCCATTCCATGCCATTCCATGCCATTCCATGCCATTCCATGCCATTCCATGCCATTCCATGCCATTCCATGCCATTCCATGCCATTCCATGCCATTCCATGCCATTCCATGCCATTCCATGCCATTCCATGCCATTCCATGCCATTCCATGCCATTCCATGCCATTCCATGCCATTCCATGCCATTCCATGCCATTCCATGCCATTCCATGCCATTCCATGCCATTCCATGCCATTCCATGCCATTCCATGCCATTCCATGCCATTCCATGCCATTCCATGCCATTCCATGCCATTCCATGCCATTCCATGCCATTCCATGCCATTCCATGCCATTCCATGCCATTCCATGCCATTCCATGCCATTCCATGCCATTCCATGCCATTCCATGCCATTCCATGCCATTCCATGCCATTCAATGCCATTCCATGCCATTCAATGCCGTGCCATGCCGTGCCATGCGGTGCCATGCCATTCCATGCCATTCCATGCCGTGCCATGCGGTGCCATGCCATTCCATGCCATTCCATGCCATTCCATGCCATTCCATGCCATTCCATGCCATTCCATGCCATTCCATGCCATTCCATGCCATTCCATGCCATTCCATGCCATTCCATGCCATTCCATGCCATTCCATGCCATTCCATGCCATTCCATGCCATTCCATGCCATTCCATGCCATTCCATGCCATTCCATGCCATTCCATGCCATTCCATGCCATTCCATGCCATTCCATGCCATTCCATGCCATTCCATGCCATTCCATGCCATTCCATGCCATTCCATGCCATTCCATGCCATTCCATGCCATTCCATGCCATTCCATGCCATTCCATGCCATTCCATGCCATTCCATGCCATTCCATGCCGTTCCATGCCGTTCCATGCCGTTCCATGCCGTTCCATGCCGTTCCATGCCATTCCATGCCATTCCATGCCATTCCATGCCATTCCATGCCATTCCATGCCATTCCATGCCATTCCATGCCATTCCATGCCATTCCATGCCATTCCATGCCATTCCATGCCATTCCATGCCATTCCATGCCATTCCATGCCATTCCATGCCATTCCATGCCATTCCATGCCATTCCATGCCATTCCATGCCATTCCATGCCATTCCATGCCATTCCATGCCATTCCATGCCATTCCATGCCATTCCATGCCATTCCATGCCATTCCATGCCATTCCATGCCATTCCATGCCATTCCATGCCATTCCATGCCATTCCATGCCATTCCATGCCATTCCATGCCATTCCATGCCATTCCATGCCATTCCATGCCATTCCATGCCATTCCATGCCATTCCATGCCATTCCATGCCATTCCATGCCGTGCCATGCCGTGCCATGCCGTGCTATGCCGGTGCCATGCCGTGCCATGCCGGTGCCATGCCGTGCCATGCCGGTGCCATGCCGTGCCATGCCGGTGCCATGCCGTGCCATGCCGTGCCATGCCGGTGCCATGCCGTGCCATGCCGGTGCCATGCCGGTGCCATGCCGGTGCCATGCCGTGCCATGCCGTGCCATGCCGGTGCCATGCCGTGCCATGCCGGTGCCATGCCGTGCCATGCCGTGCCATGCCGGTGCCATGCCGGTGCCATGCCGGTGCCATGCCGGTGCCATGCCGTGCCATGCCGGTGCCATGCCGTGCCATGCCGGTGCCATGCCGTGCCATGCCGGTGCCATGCCGTGCCATGCCGGTGCCATGCCGTGCCATGCCGGTGCCATGCCGTGCCATGCCGGTGCCATGCCGTGCCATGCCGTGCCATGCCATTCCATGCCATTCCATGCCATTCCATGCCATTCCATGCCATTCCATGCCACTCAATGCGGTGCCATGCCGTGCCATGCCGGTGCCATGCCGTGCCATGCGGGTGCCATGCCGTGCCATGCCGGTGCCATGCCGTGCCATGCCGTGCCATGCCGTGCCATGCCGGTGCCATGCCGGTGCCATGCCATTCCATGTCATTCCATGCCATTCCATGCCATTCCATGCCATTCCATGCCATTCCATGCCATTCCATGCCATTCCATGCCATTCCATGCCATTCCATGCCATTCCATGCCATTCCATGCCATTCCATGCCATTCCATGCCATTCCATGCCATTCCATGGTATTCCATGCCATTCCATGCCATTCCATGCCATTCCATGCCATTCCATGCCATTCCATGCCATTCCATGCCATTCCATGCCATTCCATGCCATTCAATGCCGTGCCATGCCGTGCCATGCCGTGCCATGCCGTGCCATGCCGTGCCATGCCGTGCCATGCCGTGCCATGCCGTGCCATGCCGTGCCATGCCGGTGCCATGCCGTGCCATGCCGTGCCATGCCGTGCCATGCCGTGCCATGCCGGTGCCATGCCGTGCCATGCCGGTGCCATGCCGTGCCATGCCGGTGCCATGCCGTGCCATGCCGGTGCCATGCCGTGCCATGCCGGTGCCATGCCGTGCAATGCCGGTGCCATGCCGTGCCATGCCGTGCCATGCCGGTGCCATGCCGTGCCATGCCGGTGCCATGCCGTGCCATGCCGGTGCCATGCCGGTGCCATGCCGTGCCATGCCGGTGCCATGCCGTGCCATGCCGGTGCCATGCCGTGCCATGCCGGTGCCATGCCGTGCCATGCCGGTGCCATGCCGTGCCATGCCGGTGCCATGCCGTGCCATGCCGGTGCCATGCCGTGCCATGCCGGTGCCATGCCGTGCCATGCCGTGCCATGCCGGTGCCATGCCGTGCCATGCCATTCCATGCCATTCCATGCCATTCCATGCCATTCCATGCCACTCAATGCGGTGCCATGCCGTGCCATGCCGGTGCCATGCCGTGCCATGCCGGTGCCATGCCGTGCCATGCCGGTGCCATGCCGTGCCATGCCGGTGCCATGCCGTGCCATGCCGGTGCCATGCCGTGCCATGCCGGTGCCATGCCGTGCCATGCCGGTGCCATGCCGTGCCATGCCGTGCCATGCCGTGCCATGCCGGTGCCATGCCGGTGCCATGCCATTCCATGTCATTCCGTGCCATTCCATGCCATTCCATGCCGTGCCATGCCGGTGCCATGCCGTGCCATGCCGTGCCATGCCATTCCATGCCATTCCATGCCATTCCATGCCATTCCATGCCATTCCATGCCATTCCATGCCATTCCATGCCATTCCATGCCATTCCATGCCATTCCATGCCATTCCATGCCATTCCATGCCATTCCATGCCATTCCATGCCATTCCATGCCATTCCATGCCATTCCATGCCATTCCATGCCATTCCATGCCATTCCATGCCATTCCATGCCATTCCATGCCATTCCATGCCATTCCATGCCATTCCATGCCATTCCATGCCATTCCATGCCATTCAATGCCATTCCATGCCATTCAATGCCGTGCCATGCCGTGCCATGCGGTGCCATGCCATTCCATGCCGTGCCATGCCGTGCCATGCGGTGCCATGCCATTCCATGCCGTGCCATGCCGTGCCATGCGGTGCCATGCCATTCCATGCCATTCCATGCCGTGCCATGCGGTGCCATGCCATTCCATGCCATTCCATGCCATTCCATGCCATTCCATGCCATTCCATGCCATTCCATGCCATTCCATGCCATTCCATGCCATTCCATGCCATTCCATGCCATTCCATGCCATTCCATGCCATTCCATGCCATTCCATGCCATTCCATGCCAT